>OZ023211.1:36384280-36651780 GCA_963995525.1 Escarpia spicata | reverse complement strand
CAAGGTCCTACACCGGGAGACAGATTGATTGACTACCACGTGGGATGTGGTATACTTCGTTCCCTTCAACTCATCTCGCTGCCGTCCAACCCACGTCAGTTCTACATTCTCCAGGCTTATCTTCAGTTCAAGCTTCTTGAACATCTCCGACAATTCATCCAATACATCTTACATCTTGTTTGCTCTCTGTTATTATGGCAAGATCGTCTGCGTACAACAACTTCCTGAGAACATCCTTCCTGCTGACCTTTCTGCTGGTTAATTCCAGCACAATTAAGCACATTTAAATGGTTTGACCTAAGGGCACGTCCTTGACTCAAACTAAAGTGAACAGTAAACTATTCCGACAACCCAGATCCAACCACAATTCTTTTCTTCTCTCGTACAGTACTCCCACCATCGCGGCTATGCTGCTTCTTGCATTCCCATTCATCTCACCTTTGTCGTCACAATCTGTCTCGGGACTGCGTTTAGACATATATCCCAGTGTCATGTGCCCTCTTCTCTACCAGCTGTCTTAATACAAATGCGCAATCAGACGTCGCTCTGCCCTCTCTGAATCCCTGTCGACTTTGCTTAATTCCTGTCCCACTCTCTTTCGAATCCTCCCATTCAGAATTCTCTCTGACAGCACCAGCCAAACGGATGCACGCACGCACACACACGCGTACATACACACAAGCATACACGCACGCACACGCACGTACGCACGCACATACACACACATACACAATACGACAGCAGCCACGGCAAAAGCAACAGAAACAATACGCTAGAGTAATTGAAGCAGTTCTCTACAACAACTGAAGCAGTACGCTACACCAACTGAAGCAGTACGATACAACAACAGAAGCAGTACGCTACAATAACAGAATCAATACGCTACAACAACTGAAGCAGTACGCTACAATAACAGAATCAGTACGCTACAACAGCAGAATCAGTACGCTACAATAACAGAATCAGTACGCCTCAACAACTGAACCAGTACGCTACAACAACAGAAGCAGTACGCTACAACAACTGAAGCAGTACGCTACAACAACAGAATCAGTACGCTACAATGACAGAATCAGTACGCTACAACAACTGAAGCAGTACGCTACAACTGAAGCAGTACGCTACAACAACAGAAACAGTACGCCTCAACAACTGAAGCAGTACGCTACAACAACAGAATCAGTACGCTACAATAACATAATCAGTACGCCTCAACAACTGAAGCAGTACGCTACAACAACAGAAGCAGTACGCTACAATAACAGAATCAGTACGCTACAATAACAGAATCAGTACGCTACAATAACAGAATCAGTACGCCTCAACAACTGAAGCAGTACGCTACAACAACAGAAGCAGTACGCTACAATAACAGAATCAGTACGCTACAATAACAGAATCAGTACGCTACAATAACAGAATCAGTACGCTACAATAACAGAAACAGTAAGCTACACTAACAGAATCAGTACGCTACAACAACTAAAGCAGTACGCTACAATAACAGAATCAGTACGCCTCAACAACTGAATCAGTACGCCTCAACAACTGAAGCAGTACGCTACAACAACAGAAGCAGTACGCTACAACAACAGAATCAGAACGCTACAATAACATAATCAGTACGCCTCAACAACTGAAGCAGTACGCTACAACAACAGAAGCAGTACGCTACAATAACTGAAGCAATACGCTACAACAACAGATGCAGTACGCTGCAATAACAGAATCAGTAAGCTGCAATAACAGAATCAGTACGCTACAACAACTGAAGCAGTACGCTACAACAACAGAATCAGTACGCTACAACAACTGAAGCAGTACGCTACAACAACAGAAGCAGTACACTACAATAACAGAATCAGTAAGCTACACTAACAGAATCAGTACGCTACAACAACTAAAGCAGTACGCTACAATAACAGAATCAGTACGCCTCAACAACTGAAGCAGTACGCTACAACAACAGAAGCAGTACGCTACAATAACAGAATCAGTACGCTACAATAACAGAATCAGTACGCTACAATAACAGAATCAGTACGCCTCAACAACTGAAGCAATACGCTACAACAACAGAAGCAGTACGCTACAATAACAGAATCAGTACGCTACAATAACAGAATCAGTACGCTACAATAACAGAATCAGTACGATACAATAACAGAATCAGTACGCTACAATAACAGAAACAGTACGCCTCAACAACTGAAGCAATACGCTACAACAACAGATGCAGTACGCTGCAATAACAGAATCAGTAAGCTACAATAACAGAATCAGTACGCTACAACAACTGAAGCAGTACGCTACAACAACAGAATCAGTACGCTACAACAACTGAAGCAGTACGCTACAACAACAGAAGCAGTACGCTACAACAACAGAAGCAGTACGCTACAATAACAGAATCAGTAAGCTACACTAACAGAATCAGTACGCTACAACAACTGAAGCAGTACGCTACAATAACAGAATCAGTACGCCTCAACAACTGAAGCAGTACGTTACAACAACAGAAGCAGTATGCTACAATAACAGAATCAGTACGCTACAATAACAGAATCAGTACGCTACAATAACAGAATCAGTACGCTACAATAACAGAATCAGTACGCCTCAACAACTGAAGCAATACGCTACAACAACAGATGCAGTACGCTGCAATAACAGAATCAGTAAGCTACAATAACAGAATCAGTACGCTACAACAACTGAAGCAGTACGCTACAACAACAGAATCAGTACGCTACAACAACTGAAGCAGTACGCTACAATAACAGAAGTAGTACGCTACAACAGAAGCAGTACGCTACAATAACAGAAGCAGTACGCTACAATAACAGAATCAGTAAGCTACAATAACAGAATCAGTAAGCTACAATAACAGAATCAGTACGCTACATCAACTGAAGTAGTACGCTACAACAACATAATCAGTACGCTACAACAACAGAATCAGCACACAAGAGTAACAAAAGCAGCATGCTACAGCAACAGAAGCGGCACGCTACAATAACAGAAGCAGTGTTCTACAATAACAAAAGCAATATGCTACAGCAACAGAAGCAGCATGTTATAGTCACAGAAGCAGCGCGCTACAGCAATAGAAGCAGTACGCTACAACAACATAAGCAGTACTATAGAGCAAAAGAAGCAGTACGCTACAACAACTGTAGCAGTAGCTACAACGACAACAGAAGCTGCACGCTACAGCACTGGCTGTAGGCACTCGTGGGCATTCCATCTAGTCCATGCCCTGCATCATTAATGCATGTGCATAACAGGATGGGCGGACTTAACACGCACACCCGCCCACAGTAATGCTCGCTCTAACATAAATCACCACGAACGGTCAAGTATTCTTAAATAGATCCCCGGGTCAGTGGGTCTATTTCTTGATTAATTCTAATCCCCAAACATTTAACTCGTCAATTTGACAAACGACCGGCTTCCTGAAAGAGGGTTCTGTTTTTTACACTAAACAGCTGACTTCGGCAAGTGTTTTTTATTCATTTAAGCGGTTGTTACATTAAATTGTAATTATGGTATTATACCTTCCGAATTACTGACGCTGCAACAGTACGACGGTTGGGATCACGTTGACTGACGTATTCGTATTCTCTGTGCGGATCCTGTGTGTCAACCTGTGTATACTGTCCTTACGTTGTCATCGTCGCGTTTCCATTCAATCATTCCATTAGTAATCCAAGTAACGTTGAAAGCACCTGTCGACCATATTCCTCGGACTACTGGCAGTACGCCACATACGTCTCGACAGCTGCTGCCTGGTGGCATCGTCTACGTGAGTAGGGTCTTACATTAATACAGATGGCTGATTCGTTCACGCGGGGTTCATCAACAGAGGAGATGCTGCGGCAGCACAGCGGAAGAGACAATGGAAGATATTTGTTGGTGAGGAAACGGCAGAGATATTTCTTGGCGGCACGTGTAATTGGACGAACTAAGCGACGATTTGGTGCGGATTTGGTCTGTTCTCGGAGTTGGCTATAATCGGAAGAAATAACGAATTCCACACAGCAGCGTAAACGACGTCGTGAAGAGAATCGCTAGGAACGACGAAGCGTGCAATGAGTGCCGCGGCACTTCGGCTGGTTACCATCGGCTCGCGAGTCCATAGTTACTGCTGCGGCCTAGAGGAGTTAATTAGACACGTACGCGGCTACTTAGTCGTATACCCTGCCTCCATTCTCGCATATAAAGCCAACCAAGTGTGCGACAGTAAGGCTCTGGGCGGAGACCTGTCGATGCTATCTGAACACACACACACACACCTACACCTGTGTGTGTGTGTTTTGCAAAACACACAGACACACAGACACACACACAGACTCGCCCCCCCCCCCCACACACACACACAACACACACACACACACACACACACACACACACACACACACACACACACACACACACACACACACACACACACACACACACACACACACACACACACACACACACACACACACACACACACACACACACACACACACACACACACACGGTCATTCATGTAACATAATATGCACGAAGATGAATAGAGGGATCGCAAGATGGTGTGTTGCGGAGAGAACGGGTGGGTGTCAAGCGAGATTGACTGAAGAGTGTAGTGGTACAAGAAAGAAAGCGAGAGTCTGTGTTCACGCGGGAGAAACATTAACGATTAATTCCTGGTTCTTCGTTGATTGATGGAGAGAAGGGGAAACTGACAGCAAACGTCATCAAGTTTAACAATCAACACCACCATTGCAACCACTATCACCTTCAGTCTAATCATCATCACCATCGTCATCATTATTATCGGTATTTTCGGCTTTCATTATCACAAATCACCCCCTCGGTAAGCCTACGTCAAAAATGTCACAATTAGTGTCATGTGTGTGTGACAATTACAGTCAGTTTCATCGCCACAATTGCACCGGTTGTTACAATGTACTGAGACCACATTCATCTTGTCTAACTCCACCGAGGTGATTATCACCAAGCCCGATTGAAACATGGTATCCCCTCACCTGTTTGTCGCCTGTTGTCGTGGTCACCACCGAAGATGCCGAAGAGGGTGATGACACCAAGGATGACGACACCGCGGGCGACCATCATCCACCCACTACGCCTTCTCCTTGGGTAGGCCATTGTCATATCGGTCTGGTGTTTACTTCCCAGTCGCGCTATCCATAGTATGTTTAATCGCCGACTCGTAACCTCGGGACCAACGCTGCGAGCCCGCACGTTGCCGGTACTCCAGTGCTGTCAATGCCGAGCGGTGAGCATGGATCTCGCTCGCTGTGTGTTCCACGGCGCAGTGTTTCCTGCCTTGCGCGCACCCGTCTGCCGCCGTGAGACGAGTGAAGGGAACTCGGCTTGGCGGCGCGAACGGCGCGCCTACACAATGCTGAATAAATTATGATAACAGCATTATGATAAGCAACTGCACATCGGCGGCGCTCGGTGCTTTTAGAGCCCGTTATTAGGCAGAGTGTCCACTTGCGTGGCCGTCCTTCTTTGATCGAGGCAGCTCCGTCCACTTAAGACTGTGAGAGATCGCCGTTTTGTTATTACGTGGAATCGTTTCCCTGTTTGAAATACTGATAAACGTTAAATGATTTCCAGATTCACGATCTTTCGGTGCGGTTACCCAGCAGAGTGCCGCTTCTTAACTATGCACAGTCCAGACCACGGCTAATGCATTTACTTTTATTTTTATCGACACTTCTTTATGAGATAACATTACATCAATTGTAAATAATGCGTTCTATTTAGAAGTGAAACTATCGCCTGCAGCCAGACCACAACGTACACTGTTTCATTAACTAGATGAAACACTTAATGTACCAATGTTCCATGTTGATCACCGGTTAGCAGTTAATTATAGGTAGAACACGGTAGTCGTGGACGAAACGCGTGTTTGGAAACCATACCCAAGGGCAAGAAGTCGGGTAGCTCTTTCTGCCACGTTCGTAGGTCTTCTCTGGTAGGCGAAGGCTGGTTGCGCTGTATGCGTATTGGTCGTTGAAACGGTTCTAAATGGGCCTTTATATTCCTACCCCTCAAGATGTATGAAATTACAGCGGACGGTGTTTTCACCAAAGCCCCATGGGAAACAAGAACGTGTTCCTGGGTGGTTATTTGTAATATTATAATAAAATTATTTATAACTGTCTTTGAATCACAATCTCGATAGTTGTTCCTGTTGATTTCTGCGAGTTCACACGATCTACTCCAATATCCAGTCGCCCGCTTTGGGTTGTGTAGCGTTGTCCTCGATATGTCCAGCATACATTTGGATGACAAATACGCAAGTCTGAATGCGTCATCACTCCGGTTTCGCTGTGCATATTTCGTACTGTGACATTAGTCAACACAATTATGCAGAGAACATTTGATGTATAGGCCCTACTCAATATACGGTAGTCGTCCCATGAACATGTCGTGTAACGGCGCTTGTCATTAACATTGAGTGTTTGCTTAAATGATAAGCGCACGACCTGTCGAAAAGATCATAGCACAGAGGTGTAAGAAGCACTAATGTTTCTATGACTTCAGTTTAAAGTCCACACACCCAGGCGAACGTAATAGCACAAAGCAGTTCCATTGTAAGTAGTAGTGCACAAGCACCATTGTGCGTGACAATGGCACCGTTTATTCACCGTAAAAGTGTAATCGCATATTTAAATATATGCCTAAAGTGCTTCAAATAAGTAAGATATTTCTTATTGTTTAGTAATTAAAATTATATATTATTTGGAGATGATTACATCCGAATAACGAATTAATGTCAAAACTATTGATCACAAAGTAACGTATGGTAGCCTAATTCCGTCGGTACTTCAATTCCGTCATGGTCCACTAAATCAATGGCGGATTATCCAATAGGCTCTATAGGCACGTGGCTGGGGCCCACGAAAATAGCCGAGCATATTTTGTGGACTGAATATTCCCGAAAACCACTTAGCAATATGTGGTTTGGCCATTAATAGCTGGTGTTTAAGTTTTATTGGTATTTCATTGACCCAATGAGTTTTGCAAGCTGGAAATAACCTGATGTAGGCCACACATGTTTGAATATTTAATACACATTATAAAGGTTATAAAGCAGACAGATATTTAAAGGGCACTGTGTAGATTGGGCTATTCTACGCAGAAGTATTTTGTTGGCCGACGCTTGGCGTCTGCGGCTATTTATAGAACAGTCTGACGCAGGCGATGTGTTTGCTGTCGTTAGTTCTCGGGAACACAAGACAAGCGTGCGCTGAATCTAGTGATTGTGTTGTTGATAAGGATTTGTGTATGACATATACTGTTGCACAAATTAAAAACATTAAATAAATAAATCCATATCCATAATTATAGGCCTAATTGTGTGTTTCAGCTCGAGATGGTTGAGAGAAAGAAGAAGAGATGGGACGCGGATGAAATGCGGCTGGCGCTAGAAGTCTGCAAATATGTCAATTTATGCAGCGGCCAAGCGGTATGACAGACCACGCATGACCTTGTCAGATGACGTCCTGGGGAAAGTGACACTGAAAGCGGAGGTAGGCCACCCGACAGCGCCTGACATCAGCTGAAGAAGAATCGCTCTTCACTACGTACGGTATATGCACGAGAGACGATTCCCCATAGACCGGTCCCGAGTGATCGCTCTGGCATGGGCTATATACCTTAAGCGAGATCCTCAGAGCTGAGTGTTCGGGGAAAAAGGTTCTAGCCTTCATTGGTGGAGGGGTTTTAGAGATCGCCACCAGGAAGTGGTTATCCGCAAATCAGAAGGTGTCGACAGAGGTAGCATTGTAAACGCGGACCAGAACACCATATCCAAGTACTTTGATGTCCTTAAGGAAACTTTCGATAGCCACGCGCTCCACGACCGACCGTACTTTATCTTTAACTGCGACGAGTCCGCTATAGTCCTAACCAAGACTTCAAGAAAAGTGCTAATTCCCCACAAAAGCAAACATTGTCATACAATCGTAAATGCCAGCACGCAGCCCGTATCTGTATTGTGTTGTGTGGCAGCCGCGGGATCTGCGCCTCCCCCTCTGATCATATTCAGCAAGGGTCTTCTAGCTGGGCAGAGCTTCCAACACGAGGGTTCAGCTAATGCCACATACTGCCACAGTGACAGTGGCTTCGTGGATCGGCAGATATACACAGAATGATCCACAAAGGTGTATCTGCGGTATGCACCATAGGGGCGTCCGCTGCTATTGCTACAAGATTGTGCATCGGCCCATCTAGGTATATAATTAAACGACGCTGCAATTGCTAGCAATGTCATTCTGTTGTGCTCCCCGCCCAAGCTAACCCATATCCTACAATCGTGCAACGTCGGCATCTACAGGACGATGAAGGCCAACGAACATCATGCAGCAGATCAGAATGTTGCTGGATGAGTTGTGGATAAATAAGGGTAACATCCCAGCAATACTTCGTGAGGTTTTTGACAAAACATTCACGCCCGCCCTCATTATAGGGTCATTCAAGAAGTGTGGCATTGCGCCATTCTCCAGAGATACATTTAGCCACGAGCTCGTGAAATCGCCGCATGTGGAACGAGAAGCCAATGCAAGGGAACCGTCATGCGAGGGAACCGTCGTCGCAGAGTTGAATCTTGACGTGGTGTCTCCGTCACAGATGCCAGCGGATGTTGAGGTCCTCGTAGAGGACACATCACATACATGCCCCCCGCGTGTGAACCCAAGTGAGGCGTGGTACCACCACAAAAGCACGAGTACTGACAAGCGAAAACATATCAAATGAGATGAGGCAACGGGACCACAAGAGGAAGATGGCACAGACAGAAAAAGAACACAAGAAGAGAATTCGACTTGAAAAGAGAGCACAAGAAACGAGGTGCATAATATTTAGAAAGCGTCAACCCAAAACTACTGGTGCTGTGTCGGCTCCAGCAACTGTCGCCGCAACGTCAACATCAATTCTAACATCAGCCTCAACATTAGTCTCAACTACCACCCTGAACCGACATGCATACTTCTCAAACCTACAAGCGAAACTCTCGAGTTGCCGTTCTTATGCGGCAACGAAGCTTGTAATCCCAGATGATCTGCCATACACGCTGAAACTCAGCCCACCGTCGGTGAATGACTTGAAACTCTTGCCGACAGACCAAAACACTACTTACCCAGACCACAAACGTGGACACGACGACGCTTCGTTCTGTCGAGTAGAGGCCGACGGAAACTGCTTCCCCGTACATGGAGCCTCCTATTCACCGGCAGCGAGAAGAACAACGTTGAGATTGGGGTGAGGATTGCGCACGAACTGCTATCACACGACGGCGTCTACTTGGACGACAGTTTCTTGTCCCGGGAGACCAACAGCAAAGGAACAGCGCTATCGATGACGTATGCTCAATAGTCACCAAGCTATGTTCCACCACGAAACTCACCTCTCGTGACACCCGCGCCATTTACGAGCCGGAGACGCTGACCATCATCCACCCCAATTCCTATTGTGGAATATGACAAGTACACGCATTATCGTCGGTGATTGACACACCTATACGGTCCTCTATCCAGGGCATGGACCGCCGAAGGCTGACCTGTGCCAGCTGATCTTGCCGAGGTTGCAGCAGTCGAGCGAAGTCGGGCACCTTATGTGGACGAGCACCTCAAACTCCAATAGCCAGAGCTGGTGGGAACCGAACCACTTCGTGCCGGTGTTCCAAACTAACGTTACGAGTGAACCAGATTCCGATGTAAAGCTGAGACAAAAGGTTTGAGTGCATTTTATTAAATATTTCAACTGTATCATGTGTACTGTGTATTCTATATATATAATATTAATTATAATTATGAATGTACCTGTTAATGGTAAAGAGGGCTACATCTACTTTGAGGAAACAGTATTGCTGTCTGATTACCGATTAGGCCTATCTTTACAGTTATGCAAAATGTAGACTAACCGACAACCGACAACGACAATCCAATGCCAGTAAAGTTCCAACCAAGCTGATCAATTAAAATGTAATATAAATTAATATATTCCTTCATGTTTTCAGTCTGGAAGTGATACTTATTGTCTGGTATGCGGAGAATTCTGCATGGATTCGAAGGACCGGGAGGAATGGGTGCAGTGTCAGGGATGCTCACCTTGGGCCCACCTGGAGTGCAAGAGCATGGAGGGTGACACATACCTATGCGACCACTGTGTCTCCTAAGTTGGAGACGGTGCGTCCTGTCAATTAACCACATTAATTATGGTGTGGATGTTCAATCATCCCCTAAAAAATAAATAAATTTGTGGTGAAAACTGTAGGCCCTATTGTATTTTGATCTGTTGTAGGTCAAATTACTAATTATTATTATTAATTTATATTATTATAACGATATTTACTTTATTAAAATCATCTTTTGACGTCAGAAATTATCACCTTACATGTACATGACGGAATTGGGTCACCGTGATTAACATGTATGACGGAGTTGGGTCACCGTGATTAACATGTATGACGGAGTTGTGTCACCGTGATTAACATGTATGACGGAGTTGGGTCACCGTGGTTAACATGTATGACGGAGTTGGGTCACCGTGATTAACATGTATGACGGAGTTGTGTCACCGTGATTAACATGTATGACGGAGTTGGGTCACCGTGATTAACATGTATGACGGAGTTGGGTCACTGTGATTAACATGTATGACGGAGTTGTGTCACCGTGATTAACATGTATGACGGAGTTGGGTCACCGTGGTTAACATGTATGACGGAGTTGTGTCACCGTGATTAACATGTATGACGGAGTTGGGTCACCGTGATTAACATGTATGACGGAGTTGGGTCACCGTGATTAACATGTATGACGGAGTTGGGTCACCGTGATTAACATGTATGACGGAGTTGGGTCACCGTGATTAACATGTATGACGGAGTTGGGTCACCGTGATTAACATGTATGACGGAGTTGTGTCACCGTGATTAACATGTATGACGGAGTTGGGTCACCGTGATTAACATGTATGACGGAGTTGTGACACCGTGATTAACATGTATGACGGAGTTGGGTCACCGTGATTAACATGTATGACGGAGTTGGGTCACCTTGACGGAGTATGGGCACCCAGTATGACGGGTGCTCCATTTCCATCACTCTCGACCTTTACATTTCAAACTGTCATATCTGTCTTATTATTTATCAATTTGTGTATAGTTTTGTTCTTTGTTCAAAATTGAAGCTAAGAGGTTGTTTCTTCATACTGAATAATACACATTTCTCAAATATGCAGAATGAGAACACGACATCGTGAACAATGAGAAGTATGAAGGAATTAGGTTACGTACTTTAGGACCTAGAAATGTGCTGTGAGGGAATCGCCTATATGTTGTGGTTCTTCTGTTGTTTCCCTGTCTGTCAGGGGTGAACATGGCTTCGATATCGATCTTTAATTTTCTCTTCTCGTTCTTCCCCCTCACAGATCTTCCACTGCTGTCTTTACCACCAACCGTCTCCACTCTTCTCTTTCTTCCACTGCTGTCTCCACCAACCATCTCCACTTCTTTCGCTGGCATTCTACACTCGTCTCCAAATCCCTCCAAATCTCCCTGAACACAATCTCCATGGCAGTCTTAGGTGTCCTCGCCTCCTTTTCCTTTCCACTCTCTGGGCATCTGCTTTGTTTGCCAATTTTTCTCCTCCTATTCACTCCTCGTGTTCAGCCCACCTTAGTCGACTCCTCACTAGCTTCTTCTTATATTGTTTTTGCACCAACCTCCTCTTTCAGCTGCTCCACTCTTCGCTTATTGATTCTCTTCATTCCTGCAATTCTCCTGATCCCGCCGTTTTCGCAAACTTATACCCTTACCTATTGTTTTTCTGTCATTGCCATAGTCTCTAGGCCATACAGGTATGCTGTGTTCACACACGAGATATATCTCGAAAACGTTAAGAGATCAGTGTCGTATGATATTTCCGAGGAGTGTAGATTTCAGATACAATTTTTAAGTTTGGCCGCGGACAACAGGTCTAAGCACAGTTAGGTGGCAGTCTCTTAACAATATTGCAATACAACGATGCATATTAAATAGTACTGTGACATTTATGGAATCAGCCAATAACAGTGCAAGCGGAACTTTATACAATGTGTGTGTGTGTGTGTGTGTGCGTGCGTGCGTGCGTTCGTGCGTGCGTGCGTGCGTGCGTGCATGTGTTCCCTGAATTCCGGTCCTCAATATGTGTTTTCTTTCTACTACTCTTGTCAGTTATCCCGTGTTCCAGTGCCGTATACGACCGTCTATACCTCCCGTCTCTCGCTCACTCCCACTCCACTCCCAACCTCTCATGACAGGCCTTAGGGCCTACATCTCAGCCGAGGTCTTCCATCTCATGTCTCCTTCCACCCTCCACTCTGACTGCCTCCGTTCCCTTCAACGGTTCCCCTTTCGCCCGACCCACGTATCTAGTCCACTTTAGCCGACCTGATTTATATTAGTACTTATCCGAATTCAAAGAGTGCCCATGTTATCTGGGCGTCTGTGTTTCCAGGTGTTTCTCTGAAATTATATGTTATTGTTTTTTGTGTGATTAATTGATCTGCCGTCTTACGACTTCTTCGTGTGTTGTTTTAGGCATGCCTTTGGCGCAAACATAATTAGCTGTTATTTGTATGTGCATGCCCACTTGCGTGCGAGCGTGAGTTCGTGTGTCTAGACTCGTGTCTGAAAGGAGACTAAAGACTTGAACGAACAGATCGTGGAACACAATCGCCATCTACCGAGCAGGTTCGGCAACACGACACTGGTCAATACCAGTTCACGTCTGCAACAGTTCAGACCTTATCGTTAAGCGGAATCATCCTCTCAAGCCAGAGTGATAATCATTAGCAGAACGTTCTTTGAATCGCCATTGACAACGACGGCGACACTACAACAACAACAGCTACAACTACAACAACAACAACAACAACTACAACAACTACAATTACAACCACAACAATAACAACTACAACAACAACAACAACAACAACAACAACAACAATCTGATTGTATTGCATCATGGAAATAAAAGCGCTCCCGATGAGCACAGACGCCATCACACACACGCACACGCGCACGCGCGCACACGTGTACACAAAATACGCACACACACACACACACACACACACACACACACACACACACACACACACACACACACACACACACACACACACACACACACACACACACACACACACACACACACACACACACACACACACACACACACACACACACACACACACACACACACACACATGTACACAAAATACGCACACACACACACACACACACACACACACACACACACACACACACACACACACACACACACACACACACACACACACACACACACACACACACACACACACACACACACACACACACACACACACACACACACACACACACACACACACACACACACACACACACACACACATGTACACAAAATACGCACACACACACACACACACACACACACACACACACACACACACACACACACACACACACACACACACACACACACACACACACACACACACACACACACACACACACACACACACACACACACACACACACACACACACACACACACACACACACACACACACACACACACACATGTACACAAAATACGCACACACACACACACACACACACACACACACACACACACACACACACACACACACACACACACACACACACACACACACACACACACACACACACACCAGGGTGAGATCGAGAGAGGGAGGTATAAGGAGACGGGGGCAAAAACCTTTACTGGCGGCCGACGCAAATTAATACTCGGTGGTCTGAGCCGGACCTTCAGTACGATTTCACTGTCGCGCTGTCGAATCATTCATAACATTGGATGCTGCTGAAAATGTTTCGCCGCCGCGCCGCCCTATCTTCAGCTCTTGTTCAGCTTCTCTGCTGTCTCGGCTGGCTCGACTGTGACATCGGAAAACGGGAGGGGGGAGGTTGCTGTACAATTGTTTTCGCAGCCGCGTCGCCGTAACTTCGGCTTATCATAACCTGAACGGGTCACATTCCAAATGTCTAGGTCAAGTGGGCCCGTTAAAAAAACAGACACGCCACATTTTCAAAGGCCTAGGGGCATGTGTCCCCCAAACCTCCCTGGATCCGCCTATGCAGACACACGATCAACAGCTTCCATATTAATTCGTTACCTAAGAGTTTTTCGAGACTTCAATTCAGCCAGAATTACGCACTTATAGTTCATGGTATTTAAATTTACGGTTTTTATACGTCAAATTACATTTTGAATACGATCCACTGACTGACAACACGCTAATCACGATTAGTGTAAGTTCAAGAAACATCATTAATCTCGTCTTGTTTGCCAGAACAGACTTCTCGAATATAGACTATGTGGCGCATTGATCGGGCGGTTTAATTTAGTAGAGTAAATAAATATGACGGAAAATTGGTCTGCCACCCAACTACACGCTATTTGCATTTAGCAGTTTAGTCAACATCGTCGGATGCAGTAAGTCTCATAAACAGCAATTTATTTTCACCTAACTAGGTCTGCACGTAGACTAGTTATTCGCCGTCTATCTGTCGCAGAATGCAACGAAGTTCGTGATATAAATCTATTTTCGTCTTGCGAATTAATTTACTCTGCAGACGTAATAAGATACCCGATACGACCCGGAGATCTGTTTTCATCTAGCAAATTCGTCAACACGACCAATATAATGTGTCTCGGCAGAGTTACGTTGTGCTTGCGTCGACTCGTGTAAATAACGATTCGGTCGACGAACAGTCTTAGGACCTACACAGTCATTTCGCTAGACGGTTTGTGAACACAATAAATAAGACGTTGCATGAACAACCCAATGCTATCGGAATAAAAGAGATCGGGAATAATTGTAACTGGGCTCATTTGTAACATTTCTGATTGGATTACAAAAGATCGCTATCAAATCGGCACAATATATTTGTTATTTACTGTTGGCGTTGTCGTAAAAGATAGCGATTGACAGATCAACTCTCACTGTAGTAGCAAATCCCAATTCCTCATAGATACGCGGTGTCTTCGTTAGTCCACAATAACAACATGGCAATAACAACATGGCAATAACAGCATGGCAATAAAAGGTAAAGTTTAATATCGTCCACAATAGTTATTCCAGCGCCCAAAGTCTAGGAATCTAATTTCCATTTATCCTTTCGATTCCAGCTCCAGAACCATTTTGTAAACCTCTTTTTGTCGCCTTTGTTGTACCAACGAATACTTCATTAACTGCATGGGACATTCATTATAGGCCTAATTATGTATATTTAAATTAAACAAAATGCTACCAATGTCGTAACCTAATGCTCTCAGAAATTCCTTTTGAAGAACTGCTGTTGTCTGTAAGGCGAGCCTTATCCCAGCGAGAGCAAGTTCGTGCTAACTCGTGTTTCTGACCACGTTACAAACACCAGTGGTGTCTTCTCCGCATTACTATTACACATACAACAGCCGCTGGATCTCACTTGCGGTGCCTCTCAGATGGTATTACGATGAAGCAGCAAGAGCTAAACTTAATGTGTGTCGCCCACCAAATCACCACAAGTTGGTCGGGACTGACGATACTGCAGTCACTACGCTGATACATGTATATATATATATATATATATATATATATAT
The DNA here is from genome assembly GCA_963995525.1 of Escarpia spicata. Taxonomy (NCBI): domain Eukaryota; kingdom Metazoa; phylum Annelida; class Polychaeta; order Sabellida; family Siboglinidae; genus Escarpia; species Escarpia spicata. The sequence continues at coordinate 36,636,085 of OZ023211.1, read as the reverse complement.
ATATATATATATATATATATACATGTAGCAAAATGGAAAAGGACCTGCCTAGATTTGATGGCATGTCACGGACAGAGTAGGACGATGGTATCAAACAGCAAGACAAGAAGCACACATTAGCTAATAGGGCCTAATTGTTATTACATACAGGCTATGTCATAATAGATCGAAATTAAAACTGCATTTTCGTCAACGACCCGTCACCACCGGTCTAAATATCAGCCTCAGTGAGGTCTTTGAGCAGTATATAGCAGCACATTCTTCGGCTGCGACCCAAATTGTTGAACTTGCTCGGCGATCCATACTTTCATTGCTGAACATTGCTTTATTGAACTAGAAACAGGACACGTGTTGCAAACAAAGCAAATATAGCGGACGGAGTAGGGAAGGTCGTACGATTTAGACAACTAGTGAAGGAACTATTATGCTTACGCACTGGTGATAATAAGGGGGTAGGTAATCCAGTTGATAGTATAATGTGCTTGGAAATGCTGATCAAAGCAACATTTTGTCGAGGTAAGTTACTTTGAAGTTATCGACATAGGGTGAATCAAAAGCGGCCCCGTGTTTCGCTAAGTATGTGCATGATGTATTTTCGCGGCGTCAAACAGAACACGATTTTCCCACACTAGATGCATGCAAGACGAACTGTGTGACACCATTCGCTAACGTGTTAAGAACCTCTGATATAATAACTAATGTTGGCCAAAACACTCACAATTCCCAAGACAGAAATATGTCTAAATACAAAAGTAGTGTTTCTTTTTCTGTTGAGTATGTACGTCATGTGTTTAATAGCGTTACTATTTACGGCCTCAAACTACTCGGACTCGTCGTCTCGGGAAAGTTTTCAGCACGCCTTGTAGCCTGTGATACAGCTAAGTGAACGTAGCTGCGGAGACCGCGACGTGTAGACAAGACGGGGGAGTAAAGTAATAAAAAACAAGCGTTGAAGGATCGAGAATTGATAAAACGTCATCGTCCTCTTAATTGTATAATTATGAATAAAATTGGCGTATGTCTACTATTCCCGCTATAGTAAATTGGTTGCAGTTTATATGGCACACAAATACAACAACGCAAAGCAAAATAGACGTCACCAGTAAGCACGTATAATCTTCCATCTGGTCGCTCGTCATTTAACAACAAACTTTAAACCGACTAATTATGACAACGTGTGCATAGTTAGTTGGTTCATCGAATCGCAACAGCAATTCGAATGTTCTGTTATTAAACGTTTTCCTTGATAGATATTAACATATATTTTAAAGAAGGTCGATCATATTATTTATCGTTGTCTGTAACATTCTCACTTTACACGGGCTCATGGTCGTTTTCTCGGGAAAGGGTAAGGGAAATGTGGGATGTATCGCGCACCTCGACACGATACAGCCATAGCTCTATTCGTACACACGACATGTATTGATGAAGTGTGCGTGGAGATGCTAGTGGTGGCTGGAATTCGGTGAACACCAAATTGCTAGGGAGACGTGCATGACCCTGGAAAATACAGAGGCATCACTTTACCGAGCCACGTGTGGCAGATGCTAGAAAAATCCTGGATGGACAAATAAGAGCAGGGGTGGAGGGGGAAATCGTGAAGAACAAAAGGATTTCAGAACAGGAAGAGGAACAACTGACGGGGTGTTTGCCCTGAGGCAGCTAGTGGAAAATAAATTGGAGGGACAGGAAGATATGGCGGTAGGATGTATAGACCTGGAGAAAGCATATGACACCGTACCAAGAGAGATGGCGATGGCGACATTGAGGCGGATGGAGGTCCCAGAGGCAGAGGTCGGGATGGTAGAGGGGACATATGAAGAAACGAAGAGCAGGGTGTTGTGTGGACCGAGAGTGTCAGAAGAGTTGGATTGAAGAGTGAATGTGGGATTGAGACAGGGGAGCGCCCTGAGCCGACTATTGTTGATCGCAGTGGTGGAATAAATAAACAGAAAGACTGGTACGTGGGATATTCTCCGGAAACTACTGTACGCAGACGATCTAGCAGTAATAGAGGACAGTCAAGCGGACCTCCATGGACGACTGACAGAGTGGAAGAATACGTTCAGCATACATGGATTGAAAGTAAGTCAGGCGAATACGGAAGTACCATGGGTTGGGTGGCAAAACAAAGAGCTAAAAATACACGTGGAGGGGAAGAAACTAAAACAATGAAACAGCTATGTATAGCTGGTTGGAGCGATATGCGGGGACGACAACACAGATACCTAAATTCGCAGGAGTATAAAGGCAGGAGCGCACGCTTGAAGGAAAGTCGAAGATGCGATGGCAGAAGACGCATATCGCATAAACTCAAAGGAAGGTACTATGCTCATGTGTGACCCCGGCATACATGTATGGCCTAGAGACTACGGCAGTAACAGACAAACAATAGGAGAGGATGCAGGTGTGCGAAAACAACTGGATCAGAAGAATTGCGGGAGTGAATAGAAGAGATAGATAAGGGAAGAATGGAGGAGCTGAGAGAGAAGGTTGACGTAAAAGAAAGTTTTAAAAAGTAGCTGGTGAGGTGTCGACTAAATTGGGCTGGACATGTGGGGAGAATGGGAGTAGAACGGTTAGCAAAGAAAATCCGATACATTTAACTTATTTTTAACAGCAGACCTTAACATGTTTTGGCTGCGATCCAAATGTTATGCAGTCGGGAGACTTTCTTTGCGACCCACTCAACTGACTTATGATAACTTATAAAAAAAGCATACAATAACTTAAACATGAATGAGAACTTTTCTTCATAGTATATATATATTATATGTATATATATATATATCAGTCATGCAACATCTGGCATAAATTATTTGTTTCGCGGCACCTGCTACGGGCAAGCAGGACGCTAAATTAAAGATCAAACAGCTACTGTAAAGACTCTTGGCGACCCACTAAAATTGCTTGGCGACCCAATTTTGATTACGTGATTCTAAACAAAAAATTCGCCCACCACATTTAATATAAGCCTATTGGCCTATGACCTGCTGTGCGATTGACAAGACAACCACCAAGCAAAAGGCATCGTGACATGTGTGTGGTGGCCGTGCAGCTGGGCTCAGGTGGTTGTACGTGACCATGACGTAAATAATTGAGGGAGACTTGTCAAGTCTGTGTGATGAATGGAAACAGTGATTTTCGGTTTCAAGACCACACGACTGCGCGCCGGAGTGACATTCTGAGGCGTACTATTCGTCCAACATTGGCCTTGTTATCATTCTGGTTCTGTGCCGATTCATAAAATGCAGAACATATTTTATATTGTTAAATATATATATCGTAGGCACATCGATCACGTACAGCATGGAAAGACAATATGTATGCAATTTATTTAATTCTACCAGAGTGATTACACATGATTGGAATTTATTCTTTTTTAAGTGGGTTTGATGTTTAAATGTGTTATTGCTAAACCTACGATCCGCTTTCTATGTTACGGGTGACAACTAGTTTCACCGCCCGCTCAGCGCGCGGTTGGGGCATGTGTTACAGGGGCAGATCCTATTTTTAAAGGGTGGGTCGATTTTGTTAATAGCTGATATGAAACGGCAGAAACGGTAGCTCGGCACTTTGCCCGAAGGGGGGTCATGGTGTCTACTTCCCATCTGTCGAAACCTTTTCGAAATCATCGTTAAAAAGGCGCAATCTGATGACACCTGAAATCTGATTTTACCCAATGTGTGTGTGTGTGTGTGTGTGAGTTTCAGTGTAAATTCATTATGTATTCAGAATATACGATGTCAAGAACAAGCACGAGTTACGCCGAGTTATTTTAGACAATGAATCTTGTAACAGTATCACTGGTTTACCTTTTCCGACTTTTCTGCTCCCCGTTTTCCTATACTAAGATTGCAGAAATACAACAACTGCGATATGATCAAACCTTTTGACTACTTGTGAATTCGCAAAAGTGAAGACAATACGCAGTGTATTCGTTGCGCTTCTTGGCCCTGTGTTTGTATTCTGCATCGTCACTAGTTTCTCGTGCTGTTCATTATATTTGTTTAGCTTGACTGATACGGAACACGTCAGCGTTTCATTTGCTGTGTCGTCTTTGTATTGCGATCCACAAATACTGCGCACTATTTCCGGTTTATGTTGAACGCTGTCCCGCAACTCTTCCGTTACCGGTCTCATCTGCCAAAACTGATTGTACGCGGCACATTCCACGTCAAAGGGATTTCCTTTTGATGCATGCACGTAAATAGGCGTACGACCGGACTGCACTTGCTGTAATAAATCAGCTTAGTGTTAAATTACACGAATCTAGCGACACTGTATCACTCCGCCAGACGTCCGAAATTCATCAAGTCGTTACACGCGAAACATTCTTCGTCATTATTACCTCACACAGACACGCACAATGTGCCTTTATACTACACGGCCATGGCAACCAATCATCGAGACTGCTGTTCGGTCGTTGTGTCGACCGCCAAGCATACTTTACATGGTTTCCTCGGGCGCATCCCGTCGCTAATACGACAAGATTGATTAAATGCAGTCTTGCCGATCTAATAATAGAGCTGGCTTTCGTAACGATGAGTCGGTCGCAATAGCTCCGTTCGAAACCTTACTTTCTGTATCTGATATTGTCTGTGGCTAGTGATAAGTCATGTTGGGGTTGACTGGTGATGTTAACAATCTCCCACGCCACTGTCTGCATCATATGAGCAAGCGAACCCGGTCTGTTCGGTCAATAATTGGTGACATCAGCTATCTAAGCTACAGAATTCAGGTCTGTTGACGCGGAAATGAACCTTCCCAACTGTGATGTCTACTTGTCATCTTTACAGACCTGTTTCTCCGTCAGTGTGATAGCCGTCCCTGAGATGTTATGTGACGTCGTGCGTCTTCCCCTCGTGTTCAACCATAATAATTCCCAACAACTGCTCCCAGAATAGAAGGTCGAAATGGCATAATTAAACGGAACAAGGTCTCCATGTACGGTTATCTGGAATTGGTACTTACAAAAGAGTTACCTCTCCAATAAACGCACACAACGAAATAACAGCAGAAGTTACTAATACTTATTTCTTCTTACAACCAACCGATAATAACAATGACCAATACCAATTCAATACAGCGATTCTCCCCGTCTCTCTTTAATCAGTAAATCTTCTCCGCTAATTACCCGGTCTAAAATCCGCCTTACACAAATTCCCACCAACACATTTCTACAAAGACAAGTAGGACTAATCTCCATTACCACACATAACATCGCATTCTCCACACGCACGCACGCACACGTCCGCCCCGCATGCGTTGCGCCGTTAGGAGTCCTTTCCGGTCACAAACATGTGCACGCGCTTCTGGGAGCTGATCATATGAGAGGCGCGGTCGGAGCCGACGACATCGGCAAGGCGGTGAGCGTCATAGCGGGAGTAGAGCACAGTGCACGTGAAGTGGTCGGCCGTCGGTCGGCGCGTGTCCGTCAGCATGTTGCACACGTCGGCGTAGAAGTTGGCGTATAGGGGCAGCTCGTAGAAGATCACGTGGTGGATCCCTCGCAGGCGAAATCTACATTATACAAGACTCGTTCTAAAAGCAGTTTTATTGTGATTTTGTATAGCTGTTCGGTTGCTCAGGAAGAAAATCTGTTACGTTTTAACGTCATTAAACTAGTTTCTTAACTTAATATTAATCCATTTAATCATGTGTATGATAAAAACTTTATGTACCGTATATATTGAATGAGTATTAACTATTTTATGTTGACATATATATTTGTTTAATTAATTACTGTATTTAAACAAATTGAGGGGTGCACTTTTATGCATTATCCTCGCTGTTACCTAGTGTGTTTTGTGTGCGTGTGTATGTGTGTGTGTGTGTGTGTGTGTGTGTGTGTGTGTGTGTGTACGCGTGCGTGTGTGCATATGACAATGTTTTTACTGCTTTACGTGTGCAATTTTACCGAGTGACAAAAATATTGAACTGCAGAAGCAGCTTTCACTTTTAACATGGCAAGTTGAGCATTACATCATCCCCAGGGGCAGCACGTCATATTCTATTTGATGCTGCCAAAAACATGTTTTGTGCACACTAGTCAAAAATCATTCAGTCCATATAGAATCCTTCAAAGTGTACTTCAACAGTTATGTTCTTTATTCGATTGTCTGCCACCTTATTATCACCAGTATGGGGTATGTAAGAGTAGGGCCTAATATTCTTCAGATATAGTTGAAAATTCAAAATCATGACTTTTCCAGATTCTGCCCCAATTTACCTTTCAGTTGGCAAGAAGCGTCCCCTTTCTATGGCAGTAAACCAATGAACATCATTGATTTGGTAATGCCTCCGAGTTCAGCAAGCAAATTTGGTCAATGTTCTAATTTTTGATGTACAGGCCTGTATTGATGTTACGCCAATTATATTTTATTTAATCGTTGTAGGCTGATATATGTGATCAGCTATAACAAGTTAGCTGTTTGAAGGCATCGGTCGCAATGCATGTCCTGCGACAGAAATTTGGGTCGCAGCTCAAAAAGTTTAAGAACCGCTGTCTAGATCGTCAGCCACATGGCTATGATGGTCAAGCAAATTTCTATAGTCAGAGTCCAATTAATTTGGACTAATTGCGGTTACTATGGAGGAAACGAAAGGCAGTCTTTCACATATATCAATAACCTCTCACAACCGGTAGTAAATAAGCCAATCATTTCCCCAGATGAAACACCTTAAACTTCATTTTGTATGCCGGGAGAGCAGTCAAATTGAGGTTATTTATATACATATACCCTATGTAGATGAATGGGTGTGCAACAAGAAATATTTGTTCACATACATCGTTAAATCAGACTTCCGAGAAGGCAGTGACCTTCTACAATATGATACCCAACAAACTATGCATCTGTAGTTCTAATGATAAACTATGTTTTTAGACATTAACACACATAATGTGTACAATTACATATAAGTATAATTACGTTTATTCCGACGTAACGTCTTCTTTGTCATCAGTCAGTTTATAAAACATTTAATTATGACTTACCCTACCCATACCATTATAATTTTTCATATCTACCATGTATATCTTGTGATCTACATTTATTTAAATGAAAAAAATGGCACAATAAAAATTCACGACATAGTTCTTTTGAGTGAAAAACAGATTTTAAACACATGAATAAGAACCAACACGGGAGAACAGCTGGGATAAACAGATAAAGAAATGCAACTTTTGATGGTCAGAAACAGGAAGTGCACACCTTCTGTAGAAATGAAGTCTCTCTGTATACAGGAGAAAGTGGGTCTTCCGATGGAAGAACTGTGTACGCGATCGAGAGATGTGCTTGTCACTCGAATACCTACAAACAGGGATACACGATACATCAGACACAGTTAGTTCATTACTTGGAGCGCAGTGGTGCAGCGGTAAGAGCTTCAAACTTTTGACTGAGAGAACCCGGGTTCGAATCCTGTGCGGCAGTCTTGAACCTTGGGCAAGTTCGTTTACTCTACATTGCTCCAGTTCACTCAGCTGTATGAATGAGTACCTGGCTATAGACAGTGGGGGATATATGTGTACAAATAGTCTTCACACATTAATTGTAGCGTGGCTGAATGCTTCACAGAGAAGTGGAGATGGTGTTTGATTGAACAAGTCTGCCAGGGAGGAAAGTGTAAGGGGCTTTGAGCAGTCCTGAGGACTGGATATTGTGCTATATAAGAACTTACCTTCACTTTTACTTTACTTTTACCACTGACAAAAGTAGCCAAACATTTCCAGTTACAATCATGCTGGGCTACAATAGAATGATAAATATATTTTGTTAAAGTTCTCACGACAAAGAATTCATTACAAAGCATTTGCTGTATTTGGAATGTACTGAAAACTACATACAGATATCCATATATTATTATTCTGAAAGATAACTGTTATTTTACATAACAAAACCTGACGCTCTCAATAACTAAGGTGTCTTTCTGGTATACAGCTAATATCAGCATATTTTCATCATTTGCTGTTTGAGACCAATGTTACTCACTCGCATATCGACATGAAGTCAAGGTCGTGTTTCTTGAAGTAGTTGCGTAGTCTCACGTAGTCGAAGTACGACGGCACAAAGATCATGGTGCGTGACATCAGACTGTCCCGGTACTGAGGCAGAACCTGGGACAAGACAACAAAGATCATGGTGTGTGACATCAAACTGTCCTGGTACTGAGGCAACACCTGAGACAAGACAATAAAGATCATGGTGTGTGACATCAAACTGTCCTGGTACTGAGGCAGCACCTGGGGCAAGACAACAAAGATCATGGTGTGTGACATCAAACTGTCCTGGTAATGAGGCAACACCTGGGACAAGACAACAAAGATCATGGTGTGTGACATCGAACTGTCCTGGTACTGAGGCAACACCTGGGGCAAGACAACAAAGATCATGGTGTGTGACATCAAACTGTCCTGGTACTGAGGCAGCACCTGGGGCAAGACAACAAAGATCATGGTGTGTGACATCAAACTGTCCTGGTACTGAGGCAACACCTGGGGCAAGACAACAAAGATCATGGTGTGTGACATCAAACTGTCCTGGTACTGAGGCAACACCTGAGACAAGACAACAAAGATCATGGTGTGTGACATCAAACTGTCCTGGTACTGAGGCAGCACCTGGGGCAAGACAACAAAGATCATGGTGTGTGACATCAAACTGTCCTGGTAATGAGGCAACACCTGGGACAAGACAACAAAGATCATGGTGTGTGACATCGAACTGTCCTGGTACTGAGGCAACACCTGGGGCAAGACAACAAAGATCATGGTGTGTGACATCAAACTGTCCCGGTACTGAGGCAGCACTGCACAAGGAAGCAAAGGGAAGAAGACTTGGAAAGAAATAGGGCTGGAAACAACCTTGGGGGAGACCAGAGCACGAATCGAGTGACCAGGGCCTCACCCAGAGACCCGTCCACCCGTCCTGTGGACTGATAATATAAAAAAATTGCGTTTTTGGACGGTTTCAAATTGATTGTGGACGGGTCCGTCCATATCATTTTTTGTGCGGGCCAGCCTGTCCATACCAATTTTACAATGTCATTAAAGCTGCCACGAAACCAGTTACAAAATCGACAGACGAGTTTTTCAAAATCTCCCACCCGGATCGCTTGGCCAGCTCCCGGACACACGCCAGAAACCAATTAAGCCAGGCCTCGACTTGCTAGGATAATTGTCACCTACCCGCCAGCGGCGACTTGTCACCTACCCGCCAGAGGTGGTTCCTTGAAAGGCAACACTTGCTTATGTCTATGCAGACGAAATAATCCTGTGAGGTCAACGTCAGGGCGGGGCGATACAATAAGCACCTGCCAATTACGGAAAATGGGTGTTTTTGAACGGAAACTCAGTAAACGCTGAAAGAGTAGAATCACCAACACCGTAAACGATACTGACTTTATTGGCAATATTTTGAAACAAACATGATTACTATGCAACAGTATTCGTTTATTTTGGTGGATTTATGACGAGTGATTTTTAAAACGCGCAAGGCAAATCGTTACGAGTGTGATGGCGCCAGTGCTACCTCGTGAGTCGTGTCAACCAAAGGCAAAGACCGTGTATCAATACAAGACGGTGCAGCATGCGCTATTTCCGTTGTTTAAAGTACGTAAGTGGAGCGGTTAGTCCACCATTCTGGAGACACGCAAAACTGGAACATATGCACTGACGCACGTGCTAGCCTCCCAAATGGCGGACAAAAACTCCAATTATAGACTGTCATGATCTCGCTCAGTGACGCCTCCTGTCTAAATGTAGGCTCCTTGGTGTCAACTGACGTAAACAGGGATGCGGGAGGAAGGCGCTAACATAAACCATTTTGTGATCGTTGTCTGGCTGTCCGCTAAGCGCATTGAAGACATGTTGCTAATTAAGTGTAAGTGCACGCATAAGTGTACATATTCCGGTTTCCTGGCTCAAAGTGATAATATTATATCCCGCGTTTCGTAGTTCTAACAAATTCCGTTGGATGGCGTCATATATAGCGCTGGCTAAATTGAAACGGCATGAGTGATTTGAACATTCATAATTGTTAATATGATTGCTTGTGTAAATTACATTTGTTAACGTATATATTAAGCACTGCTGCATGAGAAACAACCAGACATCTGTTATTGTGTGACAGGAATTATTTTATTATCTAAATTGATTATGTATGGTTGTTATTGTGTTGCAAATATTGCACAAATAAATGTTGTTAGAAAAGTTCTCTCTCTTTAACTTAATCTCTTTAATAAACGTCATTCATTTGGCCTTATTTCATCACTATTCATGACTTGTGTTGGTGCTTGCATAAATGAGAATATGCGGCCACGGCACCGTGCTGCATATGTATTTTTGTGCTGGCAACAACGCAGGATGAGTGATGATTGGCCTAATGTCTCCTAAGACCTGATGCTAATTACCCCCCTTTGTCTTTGGTGCTCTTTTGGCACAAGGAACCAATCACCGCGCGGTAATGGCGCTCGGTGGCAGACTGCAATGAGCTCTTCGTTTTGTGAAAGCAGACAGAGTGGTCACATCAACAATTTTGGCCCTCCCTTCCCTCCCAATTTTTGATAGCATTAGGGACACAACATGTACATCATTGGTGGAAGAGGGGTTGATAGCAGATCTCAACGCTTTCCCCATTTTGTTAGTGCAGGTTGACAATGTGTTCACGGGGTTTTGATGCCGAGACAGCTCGCTTCTCTTTCACCGGTGATTTTAGTAAGTTGGGCATAATGGCCCCAATTATAGGTTTAGGCTAAATCTTGATATAGTGTAACTCTTCAGCAGGTAGTTGGGATTATAGTTAGTGTGAATGAATGGTGTGCTTGGTTAGTACGGTACAGTGCATAAGGTCTACTGTGATTACAGTAGTAATGCTGTTGTTTTATATATCTATAACAATACTGCTAATGTTGTATGTGCCGAAATGTGGGCTCTGTCATCCAGAGGTACAGGAGACTAGTATGGGCTCAGTCACAGGCCTGGCCTTGGGATGTAGAGCCCACATTTCTCTCTCTTTAACTTAATCTCTTTAATAAACGTCATTCATTTGGCCTTATTTCATCACTATTCATGACTTGTGTTGGTGCTTGCATAAATTATTTTATGATCTAAATTTATTATGTATGGTTGTTATTGTGTTGCAAATATTGCACAAATAAATGTTGTTAGAAAAGTTAACCACACAACAGTATTATTTAGATGCAGAGATCATAAGTGTTATATTTTAAATATTTGACAGAAATTAAAATAAAATATAATTTTTCCAAACATAATTTTTTTCACTTTTAAACAGAAAATGGTACTTTTAGTTTGTTTTTATATTTTATGATTGGGCACACTAAGTATGATTACCAATATTTACCATGCTGGTATATATTTATATATATATATATACACTCATAGTTGCATGTCCTATCGTGCATCCTATCGCGCATCCGATCACGTGTTCGATCGCATGCCCAACGATACTTCGTAGCATGTCGAAAAAGATTTGAACCAGCAAAAATTTTATCCTGGGTGAAGCCCTGCAAGTGACCAATATGGTTGTGAAAATTCATTCTTTTTATTCTGCGAAGAAAGTTCCAGAACTTTATCACTGTTATTCATTTTTTAAAGTCAATATAACACGTTATATTTTTAATGATTTACTAATCTAACAGCCCATTAGGACATCCCCACAACGTTAAAAATAGCATTTACACAAAGCCTTTTAACATCTTTTCCTCACTTAGCCAATTGTACCTTTGTAGTGAACTGTTCGAACCTAGCATCTGGCAGGGAGGCAAAACTGTCCGTCTGCACTCGTTCAAACACCTGCGGCAGCGTCGTCACTATTTCACAGATCGATCCACTTGTTGAAGACTTTGGGACGAGGATTTTACCTCCATAATGTATAAGAATTATGGCAAAACAACATTCTAGTGTAAATGTTTTACTGAAAAAATATATTAGTGAACAGTGACAAATTGAAACAAAATTATCTGTAGTTATTTTAAACTTTATTCGGAAACAGTTACACAATTATAAAAAACAATTTAGTCATTACATCATGTAATAATTACATAATTTTATTTAAAATTACACAATAAATAATTATCCATAATGACAGAGTACATTACAAAATGAATTTAGACTGGACACTCATGAAACAACTTTTACAAGTTGAAGTAAAGGATATTATGGCAGTGTTTGTTGAAGACTGAATTGATCTCTGGTGTCACAATGCTGCTCAGGATCACTGTCTGACGGTAATATTTGCCCCTGTAAAAACAATTCACTTGCACACAATCTTACTTAATCAATGGTGAATGTATTGGCTTCTTAATAATGGTAGATGGCTATCAGCAATCAGACGTGGGTCACTAAATATGAGTTGCAGTACACTTGCAATTAAATGCTACTAATCATAATCTTTTAATGTAACAGATTTGTTTTGTATACTTTCTAAATGTACTGTGTATTAATACTAATTCAAATACCATCTAATGGTATTGTATTTTGAAACTTTCAAAGTATTTGTATTCAAGCAATGATTTGGTTTCATTTTTGGCAGACAGGAAAGGGGATGTAATTCCCAATATGTTAAGCTGTGATGACATCAGCAAACATCATGTTTTAGAGATCTATTTCTCACATGTGTAAATTGTTGTGTAAATAAAGGAAAACATCCAAATACATGTGTATCTGAATATCAAAGATTTAAAAAATAAACACATTAAAGATCACAACATTAACACCGTTTATATTGATACTATCTATTAAGCAACCCAGTCAACGAGAACAGAATGTCAAACATTACTATGGGTCACTCGCTGACCATTGACTGCCGTAACCACTGACCACTCCCAAGTAATTGAGAAGAGAACCAAGATTACAAACCATCCATTAAGGGTCCAATTGCGCACCCGAGAGAAGTCTACGCCATGACTGCCCTTGGGCTGCAGATGGAGGTGAGAGGTCAAATGCTGCAAGGGAAACAACAGCAATGTAGGAGTTCTTGTTCAACAACTTTGGGGAGTCGACTGAGGGCAGTCACACTGCTAGCTGACCAACACTTAGATACAAAGATGTAATCAGGAGAGATCTGAAAGATTACGGCATCCACCCCTGCACGGGCAGACTGTTGTCGAGGACAGAGTCATCTGGCGAGCCTGTCTTACTAGTGGCTCAGCTGATGACATCGAAGCTTACAGGACGAACCAGGAGGACAAGCGTGTGAGGTGTTATGCCAGAAATCAACCCACCTGAACACAGCTACAAGACAGAAGCTGGCCACTACTGTTTCCAGCATGAAACAACATTCTACTAACTGACCAGTCTGTATATACTGCGATGAGAAAGTTATGGTCTTATTTCATCAGTCTTTAATATGTTGGCACTGAGGGTGGTCATTGCCTGGGTTCTTGTCATCCTCAGCAGGCTCTTAGCCAGAAATATTTTTTTGCCAGTCTTGATGTAATCAAAAATGTGCCTTTTAGCACGTGGACGGCTTGCATGGAGGCCATTCAAACACGTCACAGCAATTATTGACCAGTTTCAGTTTTTCAATGACAAAACCAGTGTCATTTGAGCCATTTATTTAATTAATACCAATCCATTCAATTTGTTTCGTTACCAACTGTGCCAATAATAGTCATTAATGTGGGCCCCCTAGACTTGGAACTATTAGGTAATCTAGTGGCCAGCTGGCCCCTTCTAAATTCCACGAGTCTTATCAGTTATAATTAACCATCTTGGCCAGTCACCTGCCAGTCTTGAAGGTGGGCAGACGGGTCTCTGGCTAAGACCAATGGTTCTTTTAAGTCCTGAAATGAGTCGGGACGGACATTAAGATGATCTCCGAGTCACAAGGGATACACAGTAGAACTCCATGATATTTTATTTCAACCGTTAACATTTAGTTCTGGTTAACTCAAGTTTGTTTCTGAATGTTTTGTGATCGTTTAGCACCTGAATGTGGTCCCAGTTCTGCATGAGGTAGACGTCCATCTGATCAAAGATGAGAACTTCAATGGATGAGAGGAAGTCAAAGTCCCGTTCGGTGTCCCTGCAACAACCACGGAAACACGATCAGCACTGGTGTGGTAGTTCATTGTCACAATGAGCAACTATATCCTAAGAACTCTCCAGCCCTTGTGGAAACAATGCTCTCCAGCTAGTCTCTACATATTTATTAGTGGTCTAAAATACTTTTCATGACATATATTTTCCTTGCTTTCTACTATTACAAATCTTGACATGAAATATTTATAGACTTCCTACCTCCTAAAGTTCATGTTGTACGTTTCCGCATAACTCCCTCCAGTGCCAATTTATATGAACAAGTGCCGATTTCAACGGTTTCAAATTTGATGGATGACATATACAATTGGATTCAGACAACATAAAAGGATAGGTGTGTTTGCTATCCACTTTCACCGTCATTTTAACACAAATCTCCCGTTCACATTACATGTTTCCGCATAACTCACTCCAATACCAGTTTACGCGTAAGTGAACATGTGCCAATTTAAACTATTTCAAATCTGACGGACTACATACAGATGCATACAACTGAAAACGATAGCTGTGTATACCGACATTACCCATACATCTGTGTCTCTTGCAAAGCTAATAACCCCAGAGGGTCTCAAACATCCACTCACCCCTCTGCCCCAATGATTGTGCGCAGTCCGAGGGGAGAAGCCAGAATGATGTCAGAGGAGTAGAACTCGGTGTACAGTTTGAGGGTGTTCTTGGAGACCGAGATGCCGATACGGAAGTGGTCCTCAATGTTGCCGGCAAACACTGCCTCATAGTCCTCTGTCAAGACACGACAACAACATGGTACGTTCCAGAGATCTCAGTGAAACTTTTCCGATGCTATTCTGTTTGAAATGCTGATTTGGAGAGAACTTAAAATACTTCCCATGCACACATCTATACATGCGACAAACACACATGGTTTTACTTGACTGTCAAGCTGTAATAGTTCTTATATACTAGTTGAAATTGTAGTACATTTCTTTGCAAGCGTATCTCCACTTTCTTAGTTTCCTCTTAATTTTATTTAACGACTTCTCAATTGTAAAAGGTAAATTTTATACATCACAGAATCCAGTCCTTAGAACAGCTCAAAGTACTTTACATTTGACTCCCTGGCAGACCTGTTCAATCGAACACCATCTCGACTTCTCTGGTAAGCGTTCAGCCACGTTGCAATTACTGCATGAAGATTATTCGTACACAAATATCCACCACTGTCTATAGCCAGGTACTCATTCATACAGTATAGCAGACCTGCATACCCCAAAAACTTCCTGTCAGTAATCCATCTTCCCATTTACACTGATTTTCAGGAATATAGGCTTCCTGTCAGTAATTGTTCAAAACCGTGTAAGATATTGTCACCGGGGGGGGGGGGGGGGGGAGGGGGGGTAGCGACGGCAAAACCATTACGTTACGCTGTCATCGACATCGTGTAGACTCTAGTCTACTCAACTCTAGTATATAAGCCTATCCCTGTATTATAGCCTGATAGAATGATAAATGATAGACGGTGGTAGCGACGGCAAAACCATTACATTACGCTGTCATCGACATCGCCTAGACTCTAGTGACTGTATGATAGGCTGTAAATGATAGACTAAACTCCTCAATAAATACACTAACTTAGTCTCAGTACAGTTAGTTGGCCTAACACTACAAGTACAACACTCACTAAATTTTTGCATTACATGTTTCTTTTTGGTTGGCGGTGGCGTCGTTTCGCTGTCAGCCATCATTTCGTGCCGTGTGACTTCGTTTTGTTTGATCACGGAAATGCGAATTTGTCATAACGCTGTTTCCTATTGGTTAGATTACGACCAGACTCAGCGAATGAGAAACCATGTCACAACATGCTGGATACATATGCTGCCACCTGATGAATATAGTGGAAGCTAAATTTGAGTGATTGGCGAACATGGTGACAGTCCATAATATTTTCATCCCTCGCCGTAATACTGTAATTTGAGGTGACTTTCCGGAATGATTCCGGACAATCTGGAATGGTAGGCAAGTCTGGTATAGTCAACTGGAGCAACGTAGAGTGAACGAACTTGCCCAAGGTTCGACACCGCAGCACAGGATTCGAACCCGGTTCTCCCGATTGAGAGTCTGAAGCTCTATCACTGCGCCACATGCCAGGAAGCAATACAACAACTCACCTCCCTTAGGTCCCTTTGGTTTGTCCTCTTCCTTGCAACTGTAGTCCTCATAGAAGCGTTTCTTGTTCATGACACATGTCTGGATAACCAAAGGATGACATGAGTAATTTGTTGATAAAAACAAATTAGTACTGTTCCTACAAATTTAATGAAGCTGACGTTTGTAAACAAATGTTTATTTATACGCCTGCGGTAACTGCAAAACCAGCTGTGGTAATTCCGATCAATGACTAACAACAGTAATCAACAAAATGTTTATTTGCCTCCCAAACCTGCTGAGGCAATTTTGTTCCGTACCTAATACATTAATAGTCATCAACAAAACATGTTTTGATTAGAATCAGATCGTTGTTAGTTGTATAGGTTACCCGATTGTGTCTAGAAATGATTTTGGTGTTTATTTATTCTGGTTACATTTCAAATGGTTTATCTGGTCATCTCGTCTTGAAATATAATATTAAATTGAATTACAGAGATTCTATTTTTAGCACACTGTAAAAGATATCTATTAGTCCACACTATCACACACCTTCAAAGTTTTCAAAGAATACTTCACCTGTTGAACAGACTCAACTGAGAGATAAAGTAAGAGAGTGATGTACCAACATAAAAAAGGAGTGACCCCCTGACCAAAACTAAAGGAGTGACCTTCCAAACTAAAGTAAGCGAGTGACCCCCCCACCTAAAGTAAGGGAATGAGCACGCTTCCGACCTGAAGTAAGAGAGTGACCCTCAAATAAAGAAAGAGTGCTCCCTCGACCTAAAGTACACTGGTGGAGGCACAAATCATGCGTTCAATCGTCTTTCCAGTTTTAATAAAAATCTGATCAAATTCTTCTGTAAGATATGTATGCAGGCTGCGAAATAAAGCCATTCCGATCGTCCCGGATGAATAGTTTTAGTGACTGGATTAGTCCATGTTTAGAGGAGCAGTCCTATCGAACTAGCTGTGATTATGTGAATTAATTTACGCTGTGTACATGCCAGTTGGGTGTTGGAATAAAACAAAATAAGACAATAAGGTAGCATTTTATTACACGCAGTTAAATATTCCGCACGACAGTCAAATAGGAAACTAGCTGAACACGGAAATGGTGGCTGTTTACATCCGGTTAGAATATAGGTCGCATAGCGACCATGAGTGATGAGTGACAGGAACAAACATACATGCGCGGGTTACAGACATCATCACATGCTATCCCATCGTAGTTGCATTATTCCAGCATCGGGCGATTATCTTAGCAAGTTACCAAATGCTGGCAACGTTACTGATTGTTCAGTCGCCAGCTTCGGGAAAGAAAATGCCAATGAAAAGAATAGGCCAAATGATGCAACTTAGTCTTAGTCCGACAATGTCAGTCCTTCATCACTGTTACGGTGCTAGGCTTCAAATTCTGCTGGCATCTCCTGGTCAACCACTGCCGTTTGCTGTCCCTGATTAAACTAAAGTTATTTCTTCTGATGACTGCAATTGAATCTACAAAATCACATGTATCTGTTTCTATTAATGAGCACATTTAGTTGATCATTCAATTGAAACAAGAAACGGCCACTTTTGGTTTTACTATGTACCACAATTGTCACATATATGTGTCGAGTCCTAACGAAATGAGTCACATGTACAAATTTAAAAATATTGAGTTATATATACCGTTGGAAAGAGCATATAATCAGCTTTAACATGGTACATATATTGTGGGCGTAGCATAATCCTAGCTGAAGTTATGTCACAATGAACACATATGGGGTAGAAATGTTCAAACTGAGAAAAAGCCGTTTGAAGTTTTGGTACAGTTACTGAAAAGTACCTTAGTTACCCTTAACGGATTTCTTTGAAATTCTGCACCATCTTGGATAGTGATATCCTGTTAAGTATCTGAAAATATGAACAAAATGTATGGGATATTAAAAAAGTTATGAGCAAAAGACTTTTCTATGTATACTAGTGGAGTGGTATGTTTTTTAGGAATTTTACAGCACACACAAAAACAGTCTGGTTTATCGGGTAAATGCATTTATTTATAAACTGACATTGTTCTGATAAGTGAAGCTCATTGCTACAAACAAAAACAAAATAAAATTGCAAAAGAAAACTGCTGCAAGTTTATATGACTCACAAAACCAGTCAGTGAGTTTATTCTCATTTTCCCACACTGGCACCACCACGACCCCTGCCAGCATTGCCATGTCCCCTGCCAGGACTACCACGTCCCCTGCGAGCACTACCACGAGTTCTCAGATGCCTCGGTCGGAGAAGGCGATGGCGAAGGCTGGCGAGGACGGTGACCTAGGCCACGAATACCTCCTCTGCGTGGTGTGGATGCGACAGCATCGGGAGCTGTGGAGGGCCCCGCCATGGGGGCATCCTCCCTCTCAGAGGGGCTTGGACACAGCACGTCCTTATACAGGTCCTTCACAAATGGACGAATGTTTGTGAGGAGGTAGTGTTGGCGGTCGTGACTGAGGCCGGGTGGCTTGATGGCGACTGGTGGTGCAGAAGGCAGCAAGGCATCACTGCAAACCAGGAACTCGAAGCGCTCTTCGGGGCTGCCGCATGTTGTCTTTACAAAGATCATGCCTGGGCTGGCTGCATCAAACCTGTGAACAGTGTTTAACACAGTTTAAATAATTGTTTATCATCTTTCACTGCATACAGGCATAATGGTTGCATTTCACAGGAACACCTGCGAGTGTTGTCATAACAGGCAAATATGTTTTCCTTGGTTTTATATTAGACAAACACAAAAAAGATGGATGCAAAATATCAATGTATCAGCCGTGCATACATTATAAGGGTCAAGTAACACAATTATTGTAATCGTGTAAATAAAGTAATGATAAACAAATTTTTTTTATGAACACACCAACTCACCTATGACGATAACCCTTTATATAAAGCCTTATTTAGCATTTATTTCCTTTAATTTTATGTTATTAAACGATATTGTGGATACTACTGGGATAAATAGATAGCATTGAATGTACCTGAAGTGAAAGTACTTCTTGATGCCTAGCAGTGCCTTGAAGTGGGGATGGAGGTGTGCTTGCCAGTCTGCCACAGGGATGAGGGATGTGCCATCTTCTTTGCCAAACAACTGGGTGGAATTCAGACAGGCGCTCCCATTCACCACAGACTCGAGCTCAGTCAGCGACGATATTGCGTGGCGTTTGAATGCCCGCTTGAGAAGCCCAAAGCAAGCGTAAGGGGCAAACTTTGTGTGTACCACAACTAGAAAGTTGAGTGTGATGGGCTGGTGGAGACCAATGGCGACCCTCCATGCACAATACCACAGGACAAAACAGTTCTTGTTTTGTACAGTGAAAGTCGGCAGTGGTCTCACCCAGTCCAAAAACACTCAAAAAATTAGTGTATGTAGGACACAACAGCGTTCGACCCCTTCGAAATGAGATGGGCCTCATCAATCAGGAAGTTCACCTGTTTCGGAAGCCCCTCCCAGCAGACCCCAAATATGCCACACTTTCTAGGAACCAGGAAGTACATGGGGCCTGGCTGGAGAGGGTCACTCGGCAGGTGAACTTGCTGCGCAAAGTCGAAACTGTAGTGCATCGAGATCTGCCGGCTGCAGGGAGCACTCCTGCTGAACTCCACCAGTTTCATCTCGCTGCAGGTCTGCTTGGCAGCTGTCACCATCCCGTTGTAGAATGTCCTGGCCATGTCAACAACTCGCAGGTGTTCCTGTGAAATGCGACCAGTTATGGTAGGCACGTCCACAAACGGCAAATATAATTTCATATGCATTTATAAAAAGGCCAATCATAATAGTCCAGTGCCTTGTTATGATGCACATTAAAAAAACATTGCCATGACATGCAATATCATTTTATGTCCCTTTGAAATGCGTAAAGTATCTGTTTTTTTAAGAGTTATGCCAAAAACATTATTGTAGACACAAATGGAAATTTATAATAATAATAAGGAATTAATAAACCTATCCTACTATCAGTGCAGTGGTGTATCAGTATGTCTGACATCATTCCTCCATATCACAGAAAGTCACAACTTTAATATACTCTTTATGTCAAGCCCTGACTAACACCAGTTTAATGAAACTCATATTACCATAGTCTATTAGGCTTGGTTATAATAACGATCTAATTAATTAGTAATCTGTCATGATCTCACCCTGATGGCCTGATAACGTGCACATGCATTTACCCAGATACAATCATGACAATGGCCTGTGCCACTGTTCATATAAATATAACGAACCACAGACAGTGAGACGGTATTCAAATAATAATTTCATAGTGTATATAATATACACTTCGATAGCATGCATACCTGAAACTTTGGCCAGTTCTTCGTCCACCGAGTCAAAAACTATGTCCTCAGACTTGGCAGCCACTTCCATGGCATCGTCGAAGTCATTCCTTCGGTCATCAAAATGGTCATCCGACGAGGATGACCTGCTATTACAAACTTCTGAATCTGAGTCTGGTTCGTCACCTTTGCCACACTGTACTCCTCCAACAAACTATCGACCTTTTCTCTATCGGAATCCGCCACATTGCAATTAATCAACCTCGCTAACTCGAGTGCCATTTTTAAAGGGACTGGCAAAGAAAGCCGCAATGCGCATGCGCCGCAGCTGCGCAGCCAATGACAGCAGTAGCATTAGTCACGCGGCTAGCAACAAGGCTTCGAATGTTTACATTATAGCTCGCACGTCAAGCCCTCCTATTGGCTAAATTCAAACCAGGTCACGGCGGTCTCACTATATTTAGAAAGATGACATCCAGCGCTCTCTGGCGGTATCAAAATGTTGAGGGACAGCCCACAATTTCCGCGAAAAACTGCGTTACAAATGTTGCGTTTTCGGCTTTGTTTTAGCGAATTCATGCATGACATTTTACACAGGTATCACAAAACTACTCTATAAACAGCAAATGAACGCACATTTAACAAAAATAGCGACGTCAGTCGATAACAGACATATTAAGGACCAAGTTTATTGAAAAAACGCACAATCGTAAATGTTGCAGTTGCAACACATTTTGGCATTTCCTGACGTTCGACAAATCTGTACATCCGACTCATTTCGTCAGGACTCGTCACATATGATACAACTGTATGGTGGTTCCCGGCACATTTATTTTTTAAGGACTAGTAAAACAATATCAGGACTAGTTGTTTCTGAATCAACCAGTCCGACAGACTATCTGTCAGATAAAGCCATCGAGCACCCTGGTATGTACTAAATCTCCAACATACACGCCATCAAATTTCTGCAAACTGTTAGAAAAGTTGTTTTATGTGAATTACTTATTAAAAATAGACCGAGCGAAAGCCAAATCTCGTAAGATTCCTGTGTACTGATTTAAAAAGGCCAAGAATGTTAGAACACAAGATTTCAGTGATACAAATTATAACCTGGCAAAATGTTTTTGGTCGTGAGTATGAAGGACCGACCCCCCAACCTAAAACAAGAGTGTGACCCCTCACCTGTTCTTCGGACATAAGCAGACTGGACAGTAGCTTGACCACTCGTAGAGCGGAGTCCTTGAAGGGCAGCACCATGAGCACCTTGGGTCTGGTCAAGCCTTGGTCTTTGTGGTCACTGCACAACAGCAACACAAGACTTCTTACAAAGCAGCGAGTTCTGATTGAAATTGGTTAATTTGCAATGACACACACACCACATACCAAGCAGGTCTGTACACTGAATTACTTAAGTCTCTATAACGATCAGCCACTTTATTCGTTACATCCAAAATTAATTATATCTTAAATTTACTGTATACAGTAATAACATTATTTTAAAAATTAAAACCAATTCATTTATTCAGTATAAGTGACAATTTGCTATGAGAATACATGAGACAAATTGCTAAATAGAGTATACTACATTTTCCATCGGAACTGTTGGTAATAATTTGGAGAAACAATGGTGTTTTCTTCACAAGTTTTTCACCTTTGTTAACTTGAGTAAATACATTTTCATTTAAAATATGTAACTGCGTAAAAAGAACTGTCAGTAGTTTGAATCAGCAATCTGTCAATTTTCAAAGTAACTATTGAAGGTTCCTTGTATGAACCAGTCAGAGCAGCAAAATCACTGTGTATGCACATATAGGTTTTAGGGACACGGATAGAACAGAATGGCTGCCAGTGAGTGACAGAATGAATGAGTTGTCTTACTCTAGTGTCGGGTCTTTCCTGGCCTTGATCTTTGCATTGTGAGCCATCACTCTGCTGCGGGTCCTGGCAACAAAACACAACTTGTGTAACCACATGATCATAACATTATTAACAAGACTCTACTAGGGGTTGAACTTGATGATAAATATAATGTGGGTCATATCATCAAAGCATTGTAGATTACTCGGAAACAAATCCCACTCAATTACAGCTGTACATAAATTGGGAAAATTCCAGCTGATACAACTTGTAATTGTTCCCAACAAGTAACATATTAAAGTGAACACCATGGGTTAATTTGGGTCAAAATTCATGTGAAGTTTACATTAGGACATTCTCGATCACTGCACTAACTTTTTGGTGGAATTATCTCCCAGTTAGCAGGAAATATAATAACATCTTGCCACCGTCTCAACATTTGTCTACAAAACTATGCTGACCTTACTTAATTCACTAATTTTTTCATCCATCATCCCAGATTTCTAGATAATTTTTTTGATTTTACATGACTCCGAGCTTGGATTCCCAAGGATTTTGGCACAAAAGTTTTGCATTGTATTATTTATATAATGTAAAGAAGAAGCTGGTGAGGAGTCGGATAAAATGGGCTGGACATGTAGAGAGAAGTAGAACTGTTGGCAAAGAAAGCAGTTGCACAGAGCGTGGAAGGGAAAACATAAGGCCTAGACTGCGATGGGAGGACTGTATAAAGACAGCTTTGGAGGTACTAGGAGAGGAATGGAGAATGAGAGTGAAAGATAGAAGGGATTGGAGACGGTTGGTGAAGACAGCAGTGCAAGAACAGTGAGAGGGAAGCTAGAAGGGATTGGAGACGGTTGGTGAAGACAGCAGTGCAAGAACAGTGAGAGGGAAGCTAGAAGGGATTGGAGACGGTTGGTGGAGACAGCAGTGCAAGAACAGTGAGAGGGAAGAAAAAGTAAACATAATTCGAGGATCAGTATCGAGGCGAACCTGACACCTAACATACACAGAAACTGGAGGAGACACATTATATGCATGCAGACAAATGCACAAACTTGATCCAGCCACTTACTTCAGTATGTGGTTGAGGGCGTGCAGACAATACACCAGTCGCAGTTCCTCTCCGTTGTGTCGTGTCCGCTCTGAGTAATACAAGTCCTGCGAGAACAAACACCTTCACGTATAGCTTTATTCTGATTATAATGGAGATAATGGCATTGACCAAACAACGACAACAGAAGCTGCCAGTTTGTGAGAACAACTGGGTTAGAAGAATAACAAGAACAAAGAGGGCAGACAGAAGAAGGACGAATGACCAGAGAAAAGAGGTTGGAATGCAATGCAGTGTAACAGGAGGATTATTGAGAAGCCGGACGAGATGGGCAGACCACTTGGCAAGGATGGATGCAAGGAAAATAGCAGAGCACGAGGTGGAACAACATAAAGGACACAGGAAAAGAGGAAGGCTACAGCTGAGATGGGAGGACTGTGTGAGGAGAGACATAAGAAGATTGGGTGAGGATGAAAGATGGAGAGACGGAGCAACGGATACAAAACTTTGGAAAGAAAAAACACAGCGAGTGATTCTGTAATACTGTACCCAACTTCATCTCTGTACAGCTGGGAACAAGGAGGAGAGCAACAAAGTAGACCAAATAAAACTTAATGAAACACCAACAAATACGTCAATGATTCTAACCAGTATTTGTTGACATTTCAACTGTTTTGAGTCAATAATCCTGCTTACAATTAATTAAGTTTTAAAAGAAATAAAGCACAACAATTATGTTAAATGAACAAAGCAGATGCTGTACAAACTAGAGGTTGACATTTAGTATTTCCCAAAAAAAGTCAATACGATAATAAACTTCAGAATTATTATATCAGGATTCAACAGTGGCCTTTGGGGTAACAATTATTACCCACCTACCTGGTAGCCATTGAGGATAGAGAAGACACTGTGTTGTAAAGGTGTCAAATCATCTGAAAGAAAATGTTATGTAAGTACCAAAATGTCTAATATACTGTAAAGACAGC
The DNA here is from genome assembly GCA_963995525.1 of Escarpia spicata. Classification (NCBI taxonomy): domain Eukaryota; kingdom Metazoa; phylum Annelida; class Polychaeta; order Sabellida; family Siboglinidae; genus Escarpia; species Escarpia spicata. The sequence goes on along the minus strand of OZ023211.1, from coordinate 36,611,718 downwards.
AATGAACCATATATACAGCCACATAACTGACAAGTACATGTAAAACAAATAGGGTTCATCAATGTGTTGATGTATTTAGTATCAAAGGAAAATCTGTTTGACTAGGATGTTGCACTGCATTCACCTGCTCATGAAAACATAGTGTCTTGGATAGAAAATTAACATTGAAACAATTATGCAATGTTGCACACAATTCATTTTTGTTGAAATAACTGTGTCAACATTTTTAACTGACTGAACATTATTTTGTAATTGTCACATAGCTGTTCTGCAAACAGTCATTTAATAATGTAAAGGCACGATGGGTAATTTTAGACAGTCTGTTGGAATCTATAATTTTGTATTCAACCACAATCGAATCACTAGATAAACAATATATGCAGCTCAAAAACAAACCCAAAGCCCATATTTTAAAATTGAAAAATGAAACACATATTTCAAGAAATACTTCTTACTTAAAGGTGGTTCTGGTGGCCAAGACATGCTTGTTTTGAATCAATCATTTCTAATAAAAGTTTTGAAGATAGACTAACAATTTTTTGGCAGATTCTGCCCAAGACATCAAGCAATACTCTAGCGCATAGTGGCATGAGAATAACCAGACTATATGATCTGCGATCATGAGTGAACGAATTTATCTTTGCGTAATGTTTGAACTGGCCTGACGCACATGTGATCATAATTATGGGAACATCATTGGTTTTCAAGAATCTGAAAAGGGACTTTCAACAGACACACTAAAAATACAAGTTTTTAAAGGACGGTGCTAGTGCCTTGGTTTTCTTTATAGTACACATGTTCATACTGACACCTACTAATGTTCTATGTTGAAAAAAGTAAAGAAATCAACTGACACGATACCAGCCCCCGCTACCTTAAATACATGTATAATTAAGTGTAATGATGTTGTCAAGTCAGCTGAGAATTTTACTGTGGACTCATCTGTCTAAGCCATCAGTGACGTAACATCACAGGTGGTCACCAAGTCCCACAGTGACCAGTATACTGACCAGTGTCAGAGAATGACGCGTCGGTCAACCTCAGGTTTGTTGGCCTTAGTTGTTCACACAGTTTCTTCTTCACCTACAACATTGTGTCACTAATGTCATTTAGTGTCATATGATTTAGTGTCGTAAAGTCTCATATCAGCTTGGCAAGGTCCCTCGCCCATACAGTAGCCGTAGGGATATCACTATAGTGCAGGCTAGGATCCAGCCAGTTTGGAAAGCCAAGCCAACTTGATCTTATTATAATGACACAAACAATTAAACAAGCACAATATGATGGTACTGTACAGCGGACCACACATGAAGCGGTCAGCAGAAGTGGGTTTTTATACATTTAGTTATGCGCAACGAAAACGGCCGCACAGTTCTGATACAAATTTGCATCACAGCAATGTATTTGCATCAAGTTGTTTTGAGGAGCATTCCAAACTTACTGGATCCTTGCCTGTACAACAGTAGTTGCCCTCCACCTATTGTTAGGGGTCGTGCCTACACAGTACACATGTGACCTATTGCGAGGGGTCGTGCCTACACGTCATGTACCACATGTGACCTATTGTGAGGGGTCGTGCCTACACAGTACACATGTGACCTATTGCGAGGGGTCGTGCCTACATGTCATGTACCACGTGACCTATTGTGAGGAGTCGTGCCTACACAGTACACATGTGACCAAAGGGGTCGTGCCTACACGTCATGTACCACATGTGACCTATTGCGAGAGGGGTCATGCCTACATATGTGACCTACTGCAAGGAGTCGTGCCTACACATGTGACCTGCCGCAGTGAATCAGGTATTAGGTTGCATAGGCCTACTTATATCCCATAAATTCTGTGATTTTTGCAGAAATGCATTCCTAAGAATCCTATCTTTCAAAGTCCAGCTTATTTTCCTCGACAAATCCAAAACAAATAAAACACAGGCATTTACGAAACCAGACAAAAACAAAATGAGTCAATTTCAAAGTGACCTTGTTTCTTAAAACATCACGTTTGTAAAGTTTGCTTCAATTTCAGCAATAAATAAAAAATGACTGAATATATTTCAATAAATGAGGCATAATGTTAAAGCTCATGAACTGTGAATTCCAAAAAGGTACAAAACGCCATTTAAAAATGTTGCGACTTAAAACCCACTTCACTGTGGCTGGTTACATATTAGCTAGTGTCAGTTTCACGGCATGATTCCAACCAACCATTGTGTTAAAGACCAGAATTCTCTACACATAGACTGTTGCATCACACATTTCTAATTAGATTAGTAATAAATATATTTGTAATTAAAAAAATATTTGAAGATGCATTTCTTAGCCTCGATTTCTATATTAATTTAGCTGCAATGTAAGCATTTGTTGAACACTACAGGTATCACAGACAAGACCTACCTGTAATTTTCTGAGTGTCTTCTCTCTGAACTGTGGCGCCACCTTGTGGGTGGCTGACGACCAACTCAGTTGACAGCGCCCCAAGAACGGCACCTGTAAGAATGTCAGTGACAGAGAAACTTCCGGAATACAGGATGACACACTTGTGTTAACAGACGCATCAAATGAAGTGTGCAGTGTAGTTAGTAAAATGTTAATTAAACGATACACTGAGTAAATTATTGACCTAATTACCATGTGAAGTATTTTGTAGGTAAAGCATTCAGTAAATATTTAGAAAAACCTCTACTACACTGAGGTGTGTGGTATCTAGAGAAGCAGTTTATGAGAACTGGAATACCAAGACAAGTATCTGATAACGTCTCATACATAGAATGAAGTATGTATGCATCTACTACTTACGTACTTATGCCCCTCACTCCATGAGGAGCATAGGCCATCAATGATGACTCTCCAGCACACACAACTTTGGGCAATCGTCTCTATTTCTTTCCAGGTGGAGCCACTTCTCTTTACTTCTGCAGCTGTGTCCCTTCGCCAGGTGTTTTTTTTCTTCCTCGCCTTCTTTTTCCTTGAGGATTCCACATCAGAGACTGTCTTGTGATGTTTGTTGTTGGCTTTCTCGGTGTGTCCAATCCAACCCAACTTTCTCCCCAGGATCTGCTTGGCGACGGGTTCTTGGCTGGTCTTTTCCCATAGCTCCTCATTTCTAATTTTGTCTTGCCATTTTATGCGTAGAATTCTTTGCAGACATCGGTTAAGAAAAGTCTGGATTTTGCCTAATGTTGTTTTTGTCATTCTCCATGTTTCCGAGCCATACAACAATACTGATTTTACATTGGAGTTAAAAATCCAGATTTTTGTTTTGTTTTTTATTTTTGTTGAATTCCAGATGTTTTTTAGTACCAGGAATGCTGTCCGTGCCTTGTCCACTCTTGCAGCAACATCTGCCTCTGTACCAACTTGTTTGTCTATCATGCTCCTTAAGTAGGCAAAAGAATCCACTTCCTCCAGGGACTCTCCTCCTGCTATGATTGGGTTGTCATTCCTACTGTATACTTTCATGATCTTGATTTTGCTTCTGTTGATCTTCAGACCTGTCATTGCTGATGTTGATTCCAAAACATTGTTTTGTCCTGCATCTGTTTGTGGGTGTGTGGTAGTAGTGCCGGGTCATCAGCAAAGTCCAAATCCTCCAGCTGAGTCCATGGTGTCCACTGTATGCCATTTCGTCTACCATCTGTGGTGGTCCTCATAATCCAGTCGATCATGAGGATGAACAGGCAAGGTGACAGCAGGCATCCCTGCCGATCCCGTCTTAACCTCAAAACTATCTGATAGTCGTCCTCCATGCACCACCTGGCATGCCATTCCTCTATGTGTCCATGTAAACATGCACCAATCCACCATGCTACACAAACAACACACACAGAGTAGTGTCTCTGGCAGTGACAGCCCTTTCCCTGAAGTACTTGTTTACTGTGAATCTAATGAGGCATGAGATGAGGTAGTGGTGTAAACAGGGTAACTGAGGGCTGACTTGGCTGGCCTGACTTGGCTGGCCTGACTTGGCTGGCCTGGCTTGGCTGGCCTGGCCTGACTTGGCTGGCCTGGCTTGGCTGGCCTGGCTTGGCTGGCCTGGCCTGGCTTGGCTGGCCTGACTTGGCTGGCCTGGCTTGGCTGGGCTGGCCTGGCTTGGCTGGCCTGGCTTGGCTGGCCTGGCTTGGCTGGCCTGGCCTGGCTTGGCTGGCCTGACTTGGCTGGCTTGGCTGGCCTGGCTTGGCTGGTTATTGTAAGAAATGAAGAACGTATATAGCAAATAGAGTGTTTACTGGTGGTGATGCAGACGTTAGCAGACAACGCAAACCTGCAATACAACAATGAATTTAATGGTGAGTCACATCATGTTTACATCTCTTGTTATTGACCACCTGGACAGACACTACTTCGACCACTGCCAACCATGCAAACTGTGACACATGGTTGTGGTGAGAAACAAAGAGTAAGTATATATAGTCAATAGCAGTTTTACTATAACTTGACACAAGCCCGTGCAGGAGACGAGCTGCCCACGCACCTTGATCGAGTCCCTCTGCCAAGGCTCCTCCATTCCTGCCAACTTCTCAGCCACTGAATCCTCCAAGTCTACCTCAAAGTGACGACTGAACCAATCTACAACATGGTCACCTGCACACATCAGGCACTCGGTCATCAGTATTCAATAATTACTCAATAACTATTAATATGCTAACTTTCGTACATTGTAAGTCTAACGCCTGTCAGGCGCCGAGGTGAACTTGCCTGTCAGGCGCCGAGGTGAACTTGCCTGTCAGGCGCCGAGGTGAACTTGCCTGTCAGGCGCCGAGGTGAACTTGCCTGTCAGGCGCCGAGGTGAACTTGCCTGTCAGGCGCGGAGGTGAACTTGCCTGTCAGGCGCGGAGGTGAACTTGCCTGTCAGGCGCGGAGGTGAACTTGCCTGTCAGGCGCCGAGGTGAACTTGCCTGTCAGGCGCCGAGGTGAACTTGTCTCTCAGGCACCGAGGTCAACTTGCCTGTCAGGCACCGAGGTCAACTTGCCTGTCAGGCACCGAGGTCAACTTGCCTCTCGGGCACCGAGGTCAACTTGCCTCTCGGGCACCGAGGTCAACTTGCCTCTCGGGCACCGAGTTCAACTTGCCTCTTTCTACATTAATCCTGTGGTGGACCATTTGCCTCTGATCTACCAAGACGGGGTGTATTTAAAGTTAGACCAATGCATCTATTTTGTTATGATCAGTGTACAATGCGCAATGCAACAGAATGAACGCACATCTCTACAACAAGATGAACACTGACCAGTCGGAGGTGTGCTCCTGTGAAAACGCCCCAAAGACCAGTGAGCACCTACTTCAGCATTGCCCACTACAGGATGGCCACGGGCGGCATGCATGGCCAGAAGACACCCCTTGTAGGAGAAGCTATATGGTGATCTCGAGGCATTGAGGACGACAGCCCATTTGTGAAGGTGACAGGCGTTCCCATCTAGAGTGATCGACGAAGAAGACGCAATGCATCTATCTGGTTAATTCTGATTGGGACATGAGCAATGCATCTATCTGGTTAATTCTGATTGGGACATGAGCAATTCATCTATTTTGTTAATGTTGTAACTGGACCAAAACATTGTTCAAGTGGACCCCAATAGCAGATTCACAAATTCACAGATAGCACACGCATTGTAACTGCTGTTACCATCACACGGTAAATATACAAACTCTCCACAGAATAGCACCAGTTTAAAAATACGAACCGTCATCTTTCAACGTAACTTCATCATCATCAGAGTTGCCTTTCTCCTCCAAGTCAAAGTCTTCGTTCCTGTAGTCATCGTCCTCAGGCATGTCTGTCTCCCCATCACCTGCGTCAGAGACAACGTGATACATTCCCACACTGCCACGTGGGTAGAGGCACGCCCCACCCACCCAGGTCTTTATGCAGGATACCATTTTACCAGTCTAAAAATGTCCCAGTAGATGCATGTGTCCGCGTGCACACAAATACAATCCAGTTCAAAAGCTGAACTGGATTGTTATATATATATATTATGTTTATGTGGGGGTCACACGTTCGGTGACCTGTGGCGGAATACCCCCACATTTGGGATTATTATAATTTTAGATTTAGTGTTTTTGGCAGCAGATAACGTGGTATTCAGAAAGGTACTTTTTAGTTAATCATGTTGGCTTTAAAATTAACTCTACACATAACAAGCTCTGATGTGATTACATGTCATTCCTTTCAATTGTTCTAGGAATACCGCTGCTGCTTTATATGTTGAAATGTGGGCTCTAACAGCTGATGCTCAGGAGACTAGTATGGGCTCAGTCACAGGCCTGGCATTGGGTTGTAGAGTCCACATTTCTTTTATTTAAATATTACAGTGTGCCAAAAAGGCTTATACACTGGTTCCCCATAATAAACAAACGTCATCCATTTGGCCTTTTTCATATCTATATTTGTCTCCGTGTTGTTGCTTGCATAAATATATATATAAATTCATGTATGTATACAATAATACTTGTACACACAAGTGTGACACATTTTAAAACCACATCGGACATATAAATAACACTGGCAGTCAATAATATTTATTTTCACAAAAACCTCGTTTGTAATGTATACAGAGCACAATTTCGAATGAAAGTATAACGTGCGAATCAACAAAATATGTTGATGCATGCAAATATGCATTATTTAATAACAACAAGTAAGTCGACAGACATAGCTTATAATCACAGAGCTTAAATTAAACTACTGAAACCTGATAGTACAGACTAGTGCTGGTTCGATATTCGATATATCGAAGTATCGCGATACTTGTGAAAGTTCGATACCGATACTTCGTGGTATCGCGATACTTCGATATTTTGGTATCGAATGGGCACAGTTCGATATTTCGATACCTTCGATACCTTTGATCTTTCGATCTTTCGATACCTTCGCTATTTCGATACTTTGTCGATACCTTTACTTCGATATCGAGTCCATTCGACGTCGATGCGAAGACGTAACATCGTTTTCGAAGACGAAGTTACGGCCGGATGTACGGAAAGTACGGCTACTTTGCTGCGGGCTTCGCTTCCTAACTAATGTTGTATGTATTAGGCCGCTTAGGCGTGGTTCTTTTTCAAAAAACATAATAAAATGTAACATCTCAGTGATTTTATAAAGCTTTATTGTGGAGTCAGTTTCCAAAAAAGTCTGTATATAAATAATTATTTCAGTGTGATCTCAGCTTAGCCTCGATTATTCAAGCCTCGTTACGACGTTGGGTGGCACTACCGTTTGCTTCACCACTTTACCTTGCCCACTCTACAGCGTACCAAAAACAAACAACATTCCAGTAATTTTATAGAGTGTTTATTGCAAGCATTAGTATTCATGAATCTAGTTTAATTTAATAACAATAATATAAATAATTATTCAAGTGCGACATACTAGACTCGTTTACCCAGGTTCCGTTTGGTGGCGCTCGCTCAACCAAGATGAACGACAAAATGTCAAAACGCACATCGCCAATTTGGCAGTTTTTTTTACAAATACGGAAACACTGTAGAGTGTCTACTATGCCAGAAACGCTCCCCCAAACTAGTGGGGGAAATACATCGAATTTGATGAAACATGTCACTGTCCATCATCCAAGAGACTACCAAAACATGATGATTTAAGGAAGTCGTGGTAACACTAACAGTAACAATGTCAACGAGAACGACGTGTTCCATCAAAATTTTCGTCAGAAACCAAGCAATGGACATTTAGTAGTAGTTACAGTCGAGGGGAATCGCCATCGGTTGCAGAGTCTACTGCGGCGACAGTGTCAAGAAGTGACGTATGCGATGTGACTACCAGTTTTATTTATTTATTATCACTAGGTATTCTATTGCTGAGTATTGTCTGTAATACTGTATTGTTTTAATGTTACATTACAATTACTTTTACAACATTAATAAATTATAATTAAACAATTACAATTTACAACTGTTATTTGGTTATTGAAATAAAATGAAAATTGCATATTAATCATTGTTTGCATATCTACATCAATTAGTATGTATTAATGGTTAAGTTGAAAATTGAATAGGTGTACCATATAGTTCCCAACAGATGCTCAGTGCGTATGCTAAGACTTGGGTGCACGACTACTTTTTCTTAAAAGTGGTACCAGGCAACACTTTTTCAAACACACATAGTCAGCAGTGCACATCTACCAAACTGACTGATGCAACATCGACACATGACAAGAATGCAACATGTTGCAGCTAAAGGCACACACACACACACTCACTCACTCACACACACACACACACACACACACACACACACACACACACACACACACACACACACACACACACACACACACACACACACACACACACACACACACACACACACACACACACACACACACACACACACACACACACACACACACACACACACACACACACACACACACACACACACACTATGAATGACCTATCAAGCATCTACAAGGTGGCGCTAGCAACAGTATTGCCTTCAGTTATGTCTAGCATGTATTCATTCATGAAAAATCTATTTTATACATGTTTCCCTAATGAAAAACAGTGTGTGCTTATATGCCATTAGTCTAGATGGATAGTGTGTTTCTATTGGGATCTATACTGTATAGAAATTAGACTTACAACGTAAGTATCGAACAAAATTCTGGTATCGATCGATATCGAAGAATTCTGGTATCGAACCAGCACTAGTACAGACACAATTTTGTGTTTCATGCAAAACAAACTTGAAAATCTCTAACTTTGCAAGCTGTTTGATGACGGCATCTTCCATCTTCATTTCAATTGCAGCAACATAATGATCTGTCTTAATGAGAACAACTTAAAGCAGTCACCTGTTTCCGAGTCCTTCATATCATCACCAGGTACTTGTTGTCTAGGAGACCCATCCAAGGCAGAATTCACCTCTTCCTGCTCATCTTCCATCACTTCAGCCTCCTCCTCTGAACACAGGAAACATGACATGCAACAGTTGCCACAGCTGCATGATGGGTAGAGGAGAAAACTACAACTTTAGTCAAAGCTACTACATTCCCCATATACACTATTCAGTAGCAGCGACGTGAAGCTCTACGGATGCATCCATTGTCCACATTTTGTAGACTAGCGTTAGTGCTGAAAGAGACAGTATCTCAAAGTCCCAAACTATACACACACATGCACCACACACAGTCAGTCTGAGTCACACACGTAGTAATTAACATATTTTAATTTAAGGGAAATTTAGCAATGTCACATTGTATACGTAATAACAAGATAAAAATGTTCCATAACCTAACGAGAAAGACCGAGAGACACAGACACATCTATTCACACAAACAAGTCTCGATAATAGTAGCACATTATCTAAATTTAGAGAAAATTATTAAAAACTTCCAGTCTCAATAAATAAAATAAAGTAGATACTTTTTTCTTTAAAAATGTGGACAAAATTAGCCCACATAACGCCATTGAAAAATCACAAAAATGAGACACTAGAACAACATTTTCTTTCGTATAAACGTTCTCATACACATGCATACGCACTGCATTGCACATACATGTACACTGAAATAATAGTAGAGATAACGCAGCACACATGCAGGCATTAACTCACATACACGCATGCACGTTCACATGCACGCACTCACTCACACACATACACACACCATCTTCATCTTCTTCCTCCTCAAACTGGCCGTGGGAAACATTGTGGGACACGGAAGAGAGGAGTTCCTGGTACGGGTTGACTTCAAGTTCTTCCTCCGACGAACTGTCTTCTGCAACCTGAAAACATTCGACTGCATTTTCTCAGAAAGAAATTAACAAGCTAGCAGAAAACATCGGTTTTAACTCTGAAACCATACACACGCATATGTAAACAAATATTTGTATTAATAGTTTAATACTGCAAAACCACCTGTTGATATTGATAAAAAAATAAAAGCAGAATCCAGTCCTCAGGACTGCTCAAAGCACTTTACACTTTACTCCCTGGCAGACCTGTTCAATCAAACACCATCTCGACTTCTCTGGGAAGCATTCAGCCATGCTGCAATTGCTGCGCGAAGACTATTCGTACACAAATATCCACCACTGTCTATAGCCAGGTACTCATTCATACAGGTGAGAATATGTTATATTGCACCATGGAAATTTAAAAATATAAAATTATTTTAATAATGACCAAATACAGACGTTTCACGTGGTCCCTAAATCACAAGATTTATAAATTAGACAGTATTACTAATAGTTAAGACTTTCTTGTCTGACTGCCATAGATCGGGGGTTTAGGCTCAACATGACAATCTTATAATAATAAAAACTGTCTTACTAAGACACAGTAAAACTCTGTTCAATAATCTTTACAATCGACTAAAATATAAATAACAACAAGATTATTTAAGTGTTGATTGTCCCACTGATGTGTACCAACGGTTGTTGCTAGTCAGAATGTCTACCAAAGGATTGTCCAGTAAACATTGTGCATAACAAAAAGGAAGCCCTGCTCACTTCATACGCTACAGCGTGTATAAGCACATGCTTGCTAATTTTGTTAGACATGTTTTTGAATGACACACACTTTACTGTATAAACTACAGGCATTTTCAACTGTTGTACATACCTTTGTTGTGTTTATTCTGAAGATTGGTTGAATCTTCTGGTACCGCTCCCTGCCCGTTTCACTGAGGAAAAAGCAACATCAATATTCAAGTTATGCGTCTTGAAAATTTGCATAAAACAGCACATTATCTCCACAGAAAACTAATCTATCTAGATTCAAAATTGCATTTTTTCTTTTCCATATAAGTAGAGAATTCACGGTCTGAAAGAATTATCAAGTTGTAGGCTGTTTCTTTAATAACTGAACAGGTTTACCTGGCCCTTGACATGTACTACCCCAGTACTAGGGTTCTTATTTGTAAGCTTAGTATTTTAAGACTTGATCCAGAACATTTTTGTCTAAAATCTGATGTCACTAATCTTTGATTAAAGCTTAGTCTAAGCATAGTGCTATTATAGTAAATTGTAAATCAGTTCACTCAATGGCAACATGGCACACAGCTTCCTTCTTCATCCGACACCCATCTGGAAAAGTGTCAAATCAATCTTTGCTTTCTGAGTTATTGTGGTCAATATAAAGAAACAGTGTGACCAGGGTATATTCTAGTTGTACTCATTGATCTTTTTATATTAATCCTGGATTACATGTGATCATCTGTTTCAAGGAAATATCATTATAAAGCATCTGTACATAAAATGATAAATCAAATCTTGAATGCGTTTTCATATCAAGACAAAAGTTACCAGATTAGTTGCAGCACAAAAGTGTGGACACTTCTCTAGTACAAACAGAACAGCGAATGACTGAAGAGTCATGCTCTCCATATATGGCATATCGCTAGAGTAGGACCATGTCGGACACACGTGGTACAGCATGTCAACACAGGTTCTGCAGGGGGTAGCCCTAAGCAATCCAGACAGCCTCAATATACGGATTATCGCATTCGTATGGCTTTGCCCCTCCACAACAAATAGATATTGGCCGTTTCTTTCGGACTCAGTCAGTGACCGAAAGCAAACAGGAAAAGTGGAATAATAAATAAATAGTTACAATCATATAGATCCCATTTCTCTGAGAGATCTAAAATGAACAGCTTGTGCACTTGAGTAGAAACCAGGACAACTTCGATTTTGTTGAACACTATATAACTACATTTATGCCTAGCAACCATTCCAAGGTGACTTCCATGACAAAATTACTCAAATTGTAGTGATATTGTTTTACTGCATCTAAATTCCTGAACAAATTTGAACTGTTGTACAGTTATTCCAAAGACCATAAACAGCTCTTTAATCTAACCAAACAATTATTCAATTCTGTCAAAAATTTCATGGGAAAAATGAGAAGTGAAAAGACAGCTACTATTCCAAATATATACCTAACAACATGTTTCATCCATTTCGTAGCCTCCTGGGAGAGATCCACCATCTTGTTTCACATAATTGACTATAATGGAGATTTAAAGAAGCAAGCTATTAAGAATCAGTCATATTATGTTTTTAGAGAGTATTGGAAGTGCATGACTTCCGTGACAGAATAAAACGTGACTTCCACGACGAGTAGCTCCACCAGTATAAAACAAAATGAAAAAGTTTTTAAATTCTTATATTTATTTTCAATAAACAAATAAAGTCCAGAGTGCAATTTCATCATCAAAATTTCTCAAGATATTCTAATTTCCAAATCCTGTGTATATGAAGTAAATGAATGATAAAATGTTTCATGAATTACAGTTAAAGTATGATTTAGGTTCATTTAGTCTTGTGACTACTTGAAATAAACAGTTTTCATCTCTGGTTTGTGTGGTATGCACGCTCGAAGCTAGTTTCCTGGCTTCCTATAGTGTCAGCAGAAAAAGTTCAACCCTATTATTATCTATATTTGGGGTTGGTATTGGACATATATGATTATCCTCAACGGGATTCAAGTTGTAGAAATCATCACTTATGTACAGGAAATTCACACAAACACCTTGTCATGTAGCTGCAGTACCTAGAAAAAAGGCAATTATTTAATTTAACTGCACATTAACCAAGTCTATGATGGTAAATGTTAATAACAATGCAATGTAGTGAGGGTTATGGTAGTAAATATTGACTGAATAACATACATTGTAAACTTTGTTTGTATTATATAATTTAATGTTTTAGATGTATTCTGTCCATACATTTTCATTGGATAGGATATTGGCGCGTAAGAAGTTATTTATTATTATTGTTGAATTTGTCTGCTTTCTTCTTCTACACAAGTTATAGCTGTTCTTCTTTTGTTCACTTAAAACATTCTCATATTTGCTTAAATTCTTGAAATATTTTGTCCACCTCCTGCTGCTAACATTGTATTCGGCAAATACTTAATTGTATTTTCTCTCTGACTGAGTGGCATCCTGGCTCAAGAATATTAACTTAAGGAACATATATTTGTTTAAGAAAAAGTCCATCATTTGTATGATCACGCATATTTAACCAAGTTTATGTGTTACTTTTATAGTGTGACTGCCATGGCAAATCATTGTGACTTCTGCAACAGACTTTGATGTACATTTATTCACTATAATAAAACACTTACATTACACATACATATTAGGTAAGCCTCAGTTACTCTAATCGTAGGAGATTCATAAACATATCAAACATTTATACATTAAGTATATCCTAGGAAATAAAAACAAAATATTTGTGTGGCGTGACTTCCGTGACAAACCAGTGTGACTTCCGTGACAGGCCTTGAGGTAGATGTCTTAACTACATTAAAGCACTTACATTATACATTAGGTCAGCCCTAGTTTCTTTAGTACAAGGAGCTTTACAAACATAAAGGATTTTTTTCTAAATATATATTTCCCTGGAAATAAAACAAAATACTTATTTTTGTGACTTCCATGACACCAAATTTAGGTAGACTGCATCTTCTCAGTTCAATAAACTGTGAGCAACTGTCAGACCAAATGCACTCTGCTGCAACAGTGTTGCCAGTTTGCTATTTTTAGCTGCCAATTTCAGCCAATCATCACATGAAGCTTGCCATGGAAAATTCACTGTCTCAAAAACTATGTGCATTTGCTATATATTTTAGGACATTCGGAGGGGTGTGTTGTCCTAGACCATGGTGATAGGAAGGAAGTTACATATTCATGGGATATTTCATATATATTACGCACAAATACACATCTTTGTCAAAAGTTCCAGTTTTCAACTCCTGGTTGTTGTGTTGTCCCCGCGTTATATATGAGTGATAATTTAACGATGTCTGTTTATTACATATACACGATACTGTATGCTGGATACGGTTGCTCTATCACTATCACTGTTACTGTTAGTCACTAACTGGGTAGGCGTAGCCCTACGCTGTATATACCTTAATGGTATTTGGGTTAGTCCCATCATAGATTAGGGGTGTACACTAACTAGTACACTACGCGGTGTGCAAGGACAGTACACTGGTGACATTTAAACAAATTAGTATGATGTATACATTACCTTGGAATGACTGCAAAATATTTATTACCTCAATGCCTTCATTCAATCATTCCACACCATTTCAGGCATGTAATATTGTATCTTATGGCACGTACTATTGAGCCGCAAATCGCATTCCAGTTTGCGCCTGTGTGTTGCCACACTGTGCGCGATATATAGCACATGTTGGTGTAAACTAGAGCGTTCTGTGTCTCAAATGTGTGTCAACACGCAATACTTTTATATCGTTATATGCCTCGATCACATTGTCATTAGCACAGGTCCAACCCAGGGCCAATCACTGGAGTGAGGGAATGAATGATCTGTATAAAATTTAGGCAAAAATATAGTTATTCCGACAAAATCAAGGTTTCAACAAGCTTCTTGGTGTTTCCAGAGGATCTCCCTGGTTCCAGTATTTCTTTTTGTAATCCATTGTAAATATATTAAGAAATGTGAAATGTGACCGAAATAAAGTTATATTCTATTCTACACAAGTGCCATGAACAGAACTCTACTCCAAAAGCTTAGCCTAGGCTTAGACTTAGACTTAGTGAGTTAGTGGTATAGACAGTCATATTGCTCGCCCCCAGACTGGGCAAGAGTCAGAGACCCTGCCCCTGGTGACAGTCTGAGCCAGAGCCTGTCCTAAGCCTCAGCTAGGCCCTGCCTAGGCTAGAGAGTACGAATGCCTAGGGCTAGGGTCAGTAGGGAGTAGCTCAGTAGCCAGTAGGGCCTAGGCCTAGGGGCCAGGGCTAGTACTAGGCCAACTTATATCAAGGATTTGTTTAGGTCCTACTTAGAAATAATGACGTGGTTCTGTCGCCCGACCTTGTGTCCATCGGATGCAATTCTCCATACTGTTGCAGATGTTTCATCTGCTTTTTCGATAATTTGTCAACTCCACCATGTCTTTTTCGTTTCTGTCCCCGTCCACCTGTCTGATGTTTTCTTCCACGACCCATGCTGGATATGGCTTACCGAACCAGATGTGTAAGTGCCAACATAATTGGTCAGATTGTTTGTCCACAGCCAATCACTGATAACCTTATAAGATCGCGCGGCGCGCGCTGTCGTCATTTATCATGTGACCATTGCATTGGTTTAAGACTCCATTTGTCGTACTTTATGGAAACGTTCGACGTAAGTTGTGTTGTTTGTTTGCTGTTCTACTCAGTAACGAGACGGCACTGAACAGTGCAGAACGGCGTATATTGTAAGAACGTTATCTTATTTAAGAAACGTATATATTTAAAGGATTTGCAAATACCGATGACCGTGGTGTTTCCCTGAATTGTAACGACCGATTTGTTCAGTATTACATTTGCAGTAAAACAGGCGCGTTCTCGTGTTTCTCGAGTTCAACTTGAAATTAGTATGATTGTCTGTTTATTCGAAAAAGCTACTTATTGTATGTCTTTGTACCCCAGATCCTTGATCAAACCGCGTGTTCCAGCCTTTCTAGATCCAGGACATACATTCCCAGGCACGTGTACTCACAGTGTAATCTGATTGTGCCGGACACGACATTTTACTGCGGTGGCCATGAATGATGAAGGCACAAATCGTGCGTCCAATCGTTTTTTTGCCAATTTAACAAAAACCTCATAATTCATATGTGTGAGATAGATGTCACACATATGAATTGTATAAGGAGTTTGTTAAAATGGCAAAAAAACAATTGGACGAATGAAATAGGTGTTAGTTATAGACTTAGCACTCAGATCTCAGTGCTAAGTCTATAAATAACACCTATTTCGGCAAACAAACTACTAGAAATTTACTTGCAAAATAAATCAATATCTCATAAAAGACGTCTGCATAAAAAACCGTGCATCCTATCTGCACTGTATAAAATATTCTATGTGAATCAGTGCGAGATCGGGCAGTGTATTAAAGTAGGGTCGGGCACAGATGTTATTGCACGTAGTTCTGACCGTCCTCCAGACATTGGTGAGACACGTATTGAAATATTTAAAATTGACAACTCAACAATTACACATTCAGCAAGCTTTCAAAGAAACGTATGAAACCACGATTAACTGGCTGTGGTGACGTGCTGCCTGTTCTAAGATGCTATGTCGTTATGCTGGCGCTGTGTGTAGCACCAAGAATCGACTTGTACTAGCGTCCGTTGCGAAAGCAGTGTGGATCAGCCTATTTTATCGCGATGGGGAGACCCACTTTTAATGATAAACAAATACTAAAATTATTTGCTATAAGTTATCAGTACAATAATCATTTGTTGCATAGATCATATTTGTTTGCAATTAGGAACTACAATATGCCTAAATATATTGCATACGCATTAGCAACTTAATTGACGGCACATGTAGCGAGCTGTAGTGAACTACTGAAGACGCGCTAAGCATCAATACTTTGGCAAAATTCACAAATCTTTCAGCCTTTAAGTGTCGGCGCAGTCACAAATTAAATGTAATCTTCACAAAACAACATGTTTGATTCCAAATTTATTGCCGAACCGATTGGTGATAAGCACTAACCGATCTGATATGAAGTAGCGAAGTTATTAGCGAAAAGATGGCAGCTACACATAGGCATACCGTGTTCGTTCTAATAATGGCGCAGTGCGTGGAGACAAGAGCTATACAGTGCGCCATTAAAAGGGACCAATGCGAGTGTTTTCCACCAATCCGCCAGGTGGCACCACCACATATTCAGCGTTCGAAATAGCACTTGTCCGTTTGTCCGGGACAAGTGATTTTTGGCCCGGACAAGTAAAATGACTACATGGTTATCCGGTGGACAAGTGAAAATTTACAGTAAATAGTGACGCATGCAACATTGCAAACTTTTTATTTCAGGAAATTCAAACGTAAATGAAGTTCGCTAGCAATCGCGCACGTTGCAATCTTGTTAGTGTGTCGGCGTCTTGTCGTTTCGCCGCCAGTGTGTTGTACTTCAACGTTCGACCAAGTTTAGTGCCTGCGTTAACAGGGTCATCCGCTGAGCGCACCGACCTAGCTCTGTCACACGCGTAGGACAGACTCCGCATCAGCCATCGTTGATCGAGGCTGTATTTCATAAAATCGTAAATCGTTCAGTTTGGCCGACGTACAACTTGCTTCCACCCACGGATCACATTTAACGAACTAATAGACTTTGTATCGCTACCTGCTATTTGAATAATTGTATAGTTTTAACCATTATTACGCCTAACCCACGAGGACTCGGCAGTCTTCCAAGCCATCGAACGTCGTTAGCCGATCCAGTCCCAAATCAATAAAAATGTTCAAAACTTGTAACTGGCTCTCCGGTAAATCTATGGTGATGGTTGATAAACGGAATATTAATGACATTTCAGAAGTGTTGTGTCTATGTAACGTTTATTCTAACCATAAATTGCGAGTTTTTGAAGCCAAATTTTATGCAAGACGCGTGGCAGGGGTGCCAACCGCTGTTGACATGTCGGCTTCCGCCAA
Source organism: Escarpia spicata (assembly GCA_963995525.1). Classification (NCBI taxonomy): domain Eukaryota; kingdom Metazoa; phylum Annelida; class Polychaeta; order Sabellida; family Siboglinidae; genus Escarpia; species Escarpia spicata. Next base: position 36,594,298 of record OZ023211.1, on the reverse strand, counting down.
CTACGACGGTCTGCACGCGGCAACGACGTTACGTCATAACTAAATCTATAAATTATATTTCGCCTGGTAGATGTAATTCGGGCACCGTTAAAACTGTTTATTGAAATGGTAATATAAAATTTTGTAAAAATATGCGTTTGTTTGCTCGTGATCAATTGAATATTATCTTCGTTTGTAAAATACAGAGCTTTATTAATATTGAAGTTCATAGAGATTGAACAAAATAATATCAGATTATATTATAGTTTATTATGATTTTTGTGACATTTCCTGGCTTTGCATTGGTCGTGTTCCTGATGGTTGAGTGCCATCTTCAATGACAAACTGATGCCAACATTGTACAGCAGTGTTATATATGTATATACCATATTAGAAAAAAGTTTTTGCAACATTATAACAAATAGCAAGGATAACAGTTGTCTCATTCCTATCATCGTAATAATTATTTGTTATTAATAAAAGCGTTCATATCAGCATCACTAAAATATTGGTATACATCATGTAACGTGTCTACTTTTAATATTCGTGATGAATATATATATATAGTAATGATAATGGACCGAAAAAAATAGTTGCAAATATAATATTGCTATTTCAAAATTTGCAGATTAAATCAAATTGTGTCTTTGATCATAAGTCACTCAGATGTACATGCAACGAAACAGCAGGAACATTGTACTTGTTGTCATAAAAATAAGACAGACTTTTTAATGGTTTTTTCCAAAGCTTCGAATCCCCTTGACAACCACTCGGACAAGTGAAAATTTGGGCGGACAAGTAGGCTTGGGTGATCGAGGCTACATGTCATGGCATTTGAATTTATTTCAGTCATTCGCGGATTTAATGTGTACAAACAGTGTTGGGACCCTAAAATCAGAGAAAAAGTTCAGTGTGTAATCGAGGAAAACAATCAGTATGATAAACATGCTGTTACTCTGATGAAAGATGAGACCATTGTAGGACATGTTTGAGGGTTTACCAAGGGAAGAGAAAGAGAATGAGCAGGAGTACCATGACAATGTTGTCAAAGGAGCTGAGATTGTTGTCTCAGATGAGAGTGTAGACTCTTCAGTGGAGGAGGAGGACGATGATGATGATTACTATGGATCATCTAGCCCAGGCCACTGAACACTGCAAATGTAATTGAAGAATGTATTTGATGCAAGAAAAAACAAGAACTTATGTAATGCCTAAAAATATTTTATTACGTGCAGTAGTTACAATAATTATATCGGTCAATATGATGCTTTTTATGTATTAATTTTTTTAAGTTATTGAATAAAGTTTGTGCATAATAGTTTTGGGTTATTTTGAAATGTATAGGAATTTCACGGAAAGGTATGACTTTGAAATATTGGGGTGCTCTTTTATTAGAGCGTGCGCCATTATTAGAATAAACACGGTATGTTACATGCGTATGTGGCTAGCATATTTTTTTCATTCAGATTAGTGCTTAGCACTGATTGGTCGAACTACTATTCCTCTTCAATATAAACTTTATTCTGACTGAATATGACTAATATTGACACAGTGCGAGGTCTATGAAGAAGCATAATGTCTTTTTACCGGACCGGAACGTGCAGCGAGACGCTTGGTGCCTGCGTAACAACATATCATCTTAGCACAGGCAGCATGTCGCCACGACCTGTAGAGTGTTGATTAATGGGTTGTTTTGGAAGCCTTCTAGTTTTTGAGTTACCACAATAAAATTTCACACATGAACAGACAACATATTGGCATTTCTATTGTTACAAATTTTATTTCAATGCATATAGTAGCAAGGTCTGGCATACAAATTGAAATACATTCAATTTCACTGAAAAGTGCATGCCCAAGCCTAATTAAGATAGGCAAAGAGCATTATAATTTTTTTTCAGTTAAACCATTTTTTACCTGACAAGATTTTTCCGGTCATGAGTATACAGTAGGCCTCTCCATTATAACAATGTGCTCCTCCCCTGTAGGCTGCCAGCACTCGTGCTGTGTCATCTATAATATATATTATTAGTTATAATAGTAGAATTGTGAGGTTCTAGTCAGGAAATGCTTGGACAATTTAATTTTCTGACCTAATCATGAAAACAACCACCTAATCCTAGAGCTGGCAAACTTCTATTACATAATGATATACACACCATGTTAATAACAAATTACACTTGCATTCCTAAAATGATTAAAATTCACAAATTAAACTCTACATCTCCAATGGCTATGCGAAGTTCCACGGCTACCGTAAAATCGATATTATCTAAAGGCATCGTTATAAATATGAGGTTCATAGAAAACCATGTATAGTGTCGTTACTATAACTGCAGAGGCATAATTGTATATTTGTGTTAGCATATATACTATAAATTTATAATAATTAGGCGTGTGCATGTATACATATATTTAAAATTATAGGTACACAAATGTGCGACACTTTGACACTCTATACATTTTACAGTAGACGTGGAGCTACGTCAAGAAGCCAACAGAGATGTTTAGTTTTTGTGTGAATTTTTATAATTACAGGAATGTAAGAGTAAGTTTTTGATCATGTAGTGTATGTGTGTATATATATATAAATATGTATGTCAAATATGTGAGGAGACGTTTGGTGGCTCTAGGTGACCAGTCATACAGTGTATATTCATGGTTAGGTCAGAAACTTAAAAATTAGCAATGATGTGACGGTGTACTGTAGTAAAGATTTGATTTTTGCACACAACACATCCTAACTTTGTAACTTGTAAGACTTAGACCAATGTGTAATGTAGTCTCGGACGTTGACCAGCAAATAAATAATTATACTTATAAAGTATTAGTTTAGACTTCAGTTTATAAATATATTTAGACCATACTCAATTGAATGATAATAATCACTAATTTTCAAGTTGATTATCATATATAGAATTTCGTCAATTTCATAAAGGGTTTTAAAGGCAATAAAACCCTGCCTCACTTGATCAGTCTGCTGGGCACTTGTAAAAATTTGAATGTAAAACATTTACGATTTATTTCTGGGGGGCAACTGCATGTTTCAATAACTAGGAGGTATGTTCTCCTGCACACTGTACGAAGCCTACATGGGTGTACTGTATTCTATGTAAAGAATGTTTGAGGTAGATTGGTCAGGATGTTGACAGTTAGACTTGGTTTGTTTGCAGTGATTGGCACAGTGGAATATGCGTACTACGAAGATCTTCGTGGGGACGCTGTCATCCCATACCCGGTCGTCAGACCTGCGTACACTCTTCCAACACTATGGCCGAGTGACTGAGTGTGACATTCTCACTAACTATGGCTTTGTGGTACGTGTTGTAGATCAAAGTTGCATTATTCCATGTCAAATCAACCAATGTTAAAAAGTTAGCATCTCAGAATTTACTTAAATTTTAACAAATTATGAATTGACTGTGGTTCAGTACTTGAGCAAAAAAGCAGGTTGCATTTGGAAATAAAAGAGAATCTAATTGAACAAAGTTACACCCTAGAAATCGTTTAGATTCTGACATTCTGTAAAGCATGATTTATTAAAAAAACTCATTAGTGATGACAATTTTGGAGTTGTGATTAATCAGGATTTATAATTCACAGCACATGGAGAATGCTGAAGACGCACGGTTGGCTATTCGCGCCTTAAATGGCCACAAACTGGATGGTGTGAATATCACTGTTGTGGTACGTAGTCTTATACTGTTTGATTAAAGCTGCATCCTCAACTGGTTTCCCATGCGTGAATCCAGGTCTTTGATGTCCAGATATGTAATGTGGAATACTTTAAACAATATCTGCAGTGGGCTTAAAAAAATGCGTGTACATTTGTTTAAATAGTCGAAAGAAACAATTTCATGCTGGCTCAACTGTACAAAATTGACAAACTTGAGCCTATCTGGTATCCCCTATGTCATGCTGGCTCAACTGTACAAAATTGACAAACTTGAGCCTATCTGGTATCCCCTATGTCATGCTGGCTCAACTGTACACAATTGACAAACTTGAGCCTATCTGGTATCCCCTATGTCATGCTGGCTCAACTGTACAAAATTGACAAACTTGAGCCTATCTGGTATCCCCTATGTCATGCTGACTCAACTGTACAACATTGACAAACTTGAGCCTATCTGGTATCCCCTATGTCATGCTGACTCAACTGTACAACATTGACAAACTTGAGCCTATCTGGTATCCCCTATGTCATGCTGGCTCAACTGTACAAAATTGACAAACTTGAGCCTATCTGGTATCCCCTATGTCATGCTGACTCAACTGTACAACATTGACAAACTTGAGCCTATCTGGTATCCCCTATGTCATGCTGACTCAACTGTACAAAATTGACAAACTTGAGCCTATCTGGTATCCCCTATGTCATGCTGACTCAACTATACAACATTGACAAACTTGAGCCTATCTGGTATCCCCTATGTCATGCTGGCTCAACTGTACAACATTGACAAACTTGAGCCTATCTGGTATCCCCTATGTCATGCTGGCTCAACTGTACAACATTGACAAACTTGAGCCTATCTGGTATCCCCTATGTCATGCTGGCTCAACTGTACAAAATTGACAAACTTGAGCCTATCTGGTATCCCCTATGTCATGCTGACTCAACTGTACAACATTGACAAACTTGAGCCTATCTGGTATCCCCTATGTCATGCTGGCTCAACTGTACAACATTGACAAACTTGAGCCTATCTGGTATCCCCTATGTCATGCTGGCTCAACTGTACAAAATTGTTATTTAGTTAATAAAATCGTACAAATTATCAAATTGTTTTTGACTGGATCCATCAAAATTCTGCATGCTCTATGTATACTGAATACCGTAAGGTTATTCACACTTGCAAGTTGCCCCCATTTCAATAAACAAAGTAAATAACGTTAATAAAAATGGTGTTGTTGGGCAGTTTGGGGACATAACATACTGACATATTCTTCCATCTACATATGTCCAGAAAGATTTTGTTTTTTGTCAGTATGTATGTGGCAATATTTAACATTGTCATAATTTCTTATACGTAGGTCATATATATGACCTACATATATATATATATATATATACAAAGTGCTTTCTGTCTGTAGCTTTCTGTGTCAAATGGCCGCTCTGGTGACAGGAATCGATTCAGGTATGTGTTCTACACCTGTGAGTGACCTATGTGTTATAGTGCTGACTTGTGTGTTGTCACCGACTCACTGGGCAGAGTCTGTTTGTCTGACATGATTCTTTTGTGTAGTATTTTGTGGCAGCGGACTTCTGGTGACATTGTTCCAAAGACCTGGTAAACACATCTCTGTTCATCATTGTCAGTAGTGTCTGCTAATTGTTCATGTTATCATTGCCATGTCAAGTTTCCCGGGACACTCCTAAAAAAAGTACAGGTTTGGTCATTTATAAATAATTTTGACATATTTATAAAAGTTAATGTGATATCCACAAAGATCCAGTTTTAAGATGCTGTAAAATCCCCCAATCCCTTAAAAGTTATTGGAGATTTAGACAGAACTTGTGTTGTGATATCGTGGCTGCTCGTGTGTAGATGTTTCAACTAATGTGTTTTCTTCCCCCATTTCAGTCGGCAGGTGACGCTAGTGGAGGCATCTGTGTTCGTAGCTTTCCGTTGTTTCGTATGCTTGCTCGTACACCTGCGTGTCGGAAACGGTGTCCGACTGAGTAGGTTTTGTCTTGGTCCGCCACTGTTGCAACTGGCAACTTGATGTGTCACTTGCTCGTTATCAGCCATTCGTCTTTGGTGCCGCCACCTAGAAAGCGTGAAGCTACGAATGACCCGATATCCGGCAGACTGCGTTCGACTCGACGTTGGCGACATTCGTAAACGTTCCGTTTTGTTGAACGTCGCGTCCATTTCGCTATCGCGCGACATGTCCAGCATCCAATCGTACGTGACACGTTGAACGCTCCCGTCGTTGAGCCTTCGAATGTATCCGCCATCCCGCCGCACTACAACATATCGATCGTCCAACGTTTCGGCCATCGGCTCGAATCACTATCAGCCTGCTCGTAGAACGAATCTGTCGTCTGATCACACAACGTTTCCGCTAACGCCATGTCGAAAGTACCCATCGTTGAGCCGTAAACGTTTCCGTCATCACTCAGAACAAATATCCGCCGTCTGCTCGTACAGCATTGATCCGTTGAACGTGTCCGTCGTACCTTTGAACGTGTCCATCAACCAGCTGTACGTTTCAGCCAACGGTTCTTCAAGCGTATCTGCCATCAGCTCGTGAAAGGCATCGTCGCCTCCAGTCGTGAAACATCTGCTAAGAGCTTGTAGAATGTTGATTCGTACGTTTCCGCCGTCAGCTGTCAGAATGTCTCCATCGTCAAGCCGTAGAACGAATCCACCGTCAAGCCGTAGAACGAATCCACCGTCAAGCCGTAGAACGAATCCACCGTCAAGCCGTAGAATGAATCCATTGTCAAGCCGTAGAACGAATCCACCGTCAAGCCGTAGAACGAATCCACCGTCAAGCCGTAGAACGAATCCATCGTCAAGCCGTAGAACGAACCCATCGTCAAGCCGTAGAATGAATCCATTGTCAAGCCGTAAAACGAATCCATCGTCAAGCCGTAGAACGTATCCGACATCAACTTGCACAACGTTTCTACCGATGGCGCATCAATCCTACCTGTCTTTGAGGTTTAGGATGTGTCCGCCATGCAACCATACAAAGTCTTCACAATCAGTTGACACGTAGTTGTCGCCATGTTTAGAATACAGAAAATGTGCTAATCCCATAAAATCATCAGCATTTTATCAAAAAAGGGTTGTCTATGCCATATATATATTGCCACCATCTCTGCCTCAATGCCCAGTACAGAGGCTGTTGCCAGCAACATCTCTGTCATTTCATAGGCGGCAGCTACTACCAATTTGTTGACATGTTAATTTTGTCACCGTTGATAGCCGAAGCTGAAATGTCATTAGGGGTGAAGGTGGTGGTGGTGGTGGTGGTGGTGGTTTAAATGAAAATGTGTGAGTGAAACAAAATTCACCATAAAAGATAACTGTCACAGTGGATGTGCAGATGAGACCACATTTCCGTACGTGCCCTGGATACGTCATCCAAACCACAGTTGTAACTGGTGCGTCGTGATGTATTCATCACCACTCTCACGATGTGTCATCCCAGCTATGGTCACGATGTGTGCATTATCGCAGCTACAATCGAAATGGATATGTCATCACGGTTGCGGTGGATGCGTCATCATGGTCATGATGGATTCATCTCTGTCACACTTGCGATGAGTGTCATCCTAGTCATGGTTACAACAAATGCATCATCACGGTCGCACTGAAACGTCATCCCTGTCATGGTCGCAGTGGACACGTCATCCCTGTCACGGTCGTAGTGGATGCGTCATCCCGCCATGGTCGCGATGAAAATGTCGTCCCTATCGCAATGGACACGTCATTCCTGTCACGGCCGCAACGGACGCCTCTTCCTCGTCACGGTCGTGATGAATGCGTCTATCTCTCTCATGGTCTCGTTGAATGCTTCATCCCTATCAAGTCGTGATTGATGCATTATCCCTGTCATGGTCACAATGAATGCGTCGTCACAGTGGGTGTGTCATCTTTGTCACGATCGTGGTGACATTATCCCAGTCGCCATTGCAATGGATGTCGTCACGGTCGAGATGGATGCGCCATCCCTGTCACGGTCGTGGTGATGTCATCCCTGTCACGGTCGCGATGGATGCATCATCCCAGTCGAGTTGCGATGGATGTCGTAACAAATACGAGATATGCAACTACAACAGATGTGGCCGACTTGGCTTACACATATCAGTACCGCTGCAAGAGGTGCGATGAATATGATTAAATGTGATCAGTCTTTCATCCTGGATCTACATTGTTATATTTTTACAAATCTAATATCAAACCATATTAAATACAGACACACAACACTCCTAACCGCCAATGACATATTATTTAAAGGTAAAATTTGGAAGATGATGCTGGTAAATATACATAGGTAACATGTTGATGGCAGTAATGTTTGTTTACAACAGTTGCATGTATGTATTTCTGTCACACTGTGGTTCATCTTTAAACTCTTTGTCTGTAGACGCAGTCGTAGAGCCATACGTGGTCCACCCTATCCGAGTCGATCCTCAGTTGGCAGTCGTGGTGATCCATACAGGTATGTCTTAAATCATCTATACCATTCCTATTGGGATCATTAGTCTTACGTCATTGCCCTTATATGGTATCCGGTCGTCAAGGTGATCCTCCGTCTTGGCTATACACAACAGAATACATTGCATTGTCTACCATGGGGCCAAAACGATGCAGTGCTATTTTGATGGATAATGCCACCTATAAAGCTTGATAGTAGCACACAAATTCTTCAGTTGACCGGCTAAAGATGTGAAGCTGAAAAAATTAGTGGACAGTTTACCTTATTTGATTGCATTAGCTGCAGACGTGCCTTTCAGTTGTTGTTTAGACTCCGCCAAGAGCCGTTGCTAGGATACGAGACAGGATGTAATCACTAATCATCCATTGGACATCGATCTTCTGTTTCAAAAAAATGGCCAATCATGTTTCAAAAAGATAACCTGTTGTACTGATGGATTTTCCGTTTAATGTGTGTTTAAAAAGGAAAGTTTTTTTCACATTTATGAGGCATGTTTTGTTTTTAAAAGGTATTAGCCAGCAAACTGTGCATGTGTTGCGCTAGGCCTTAAGTGACATTCAGACATTGGCTGTGGTTCCAACATTCAAGGTATCTGATTCAGTGAACTTCCTGCTAATAATTACCACCCCTGGCTGATTCCAGACGGTCTCACTTTAAGAAAGACACTTTTAACTGGTATTGTGTACTTTCATGTCTAACACTTGTGGTTGTGGGTGCTGTTAGCAGTAGGTACCGTACGTCCGCTGTGAGCAAGTATGACAGTCGCGACTACTACCAGAACCCGTACGACAGACGCGCCCCACAGTCATCCTCCCACCGAGACATGTCTCCACCCTCCAGCAGGGGGCGTGAGCGTATGGCACTGTCGATGCACGACCGCAGTCCCCCCTCCCCTCCGTCACGGTCATCTCACAGGGAGCCGTACGGAACCAGACGGGATGAGTACGGGCGACTGGTGGCGACATCTAGAGATGAGGAGCGGTATGCGGCGACGGGGCACTCTGGCATGGATGCGAGGTATTATCGCTCGAGGATGCCAACTCAGTACTATGACGAGTGAGTTATGACAGATCTCTGTTTTCTTATACTTTAGCATGATGAGCGTTTCAAATAGAAACTTCATCAGGAGCTTATTTTATTATATCTCCTTTCTGTGCTGGCTTCAGGTAAAAAAAAATTTTTACTAGTAGGATCATATTTTTGTTGCTTGGACCAGGGGCGTTGCCAGAAACCCACCCAACTTGTGAATGGGCAAACCATGCCAGTGTTTAAAAGACTAAGTGAAATTTAATTTTAAATGTCTTTGAAACTTTGTATGCATAAACTTATGGTCTTGTCGAGTAATGTGCCAGATGTGAAGCCTGTTCATTGCGAACTCATATGCCACTAAGCCCACTCAAACGTGGTCATTCGCGTGTCACAACCCGTCAGATGTTGCTGATGTCACCACAGGCATGGCCGCTGAGTGCGCTCTATCCTTTACATGGCGGTGCAGGCTGTTGTTTCAGACTACATGAAATTGCAATCACAGAATTTAATATTTGTTGAGATCACAGTAAATATGGTATTCTTAGATCTACAAGTTTGTCACTGGATGTACACAGGAATCGTGTTAACTTTTAGAAATTTGAATTATTGCCGTTTGAACATCACGAATGCTCAACCTTGCATTATATCCACTGCCGCATGTACACTGCAGGATTAAGCATTTACGATGTTAAAACGGCAATAAAAATAAATAAAAACAAATCCAGGGTACATCCAGCAACAAACACTTATATAAAATTATTATATTAACTGATATAATAAATCTTAAAATTCATTGCAACTTTGAGCGTTCGCAATGTTCAAATGGCAATAACTCAAAAAGTAAACAAAATTCCTGGGTGCATCCAGTGACTCATTTTTAGGTAAGATTATTTTCTTTATGGTGATATAAAAACATAATTCCACGAGTGCAATTTTAGGTAGAGCCTGAAACACCAGCCTGCATAGATGCATGGTGCATGCTAAATTCTAGCACCTAAACTGCACAAAATGTACAGAAAAACATGACCAAACGTGGCCTTGAAATGGGTGACGTAGGGGGTTAAAAAATGTGTTGACTATCATGACACTATTTTTAGATTATATTTCATTCAGATTTTGAATAAAAAAAGCTTAGTCTTTAAGAACCACATTTTAAAAGGATACTTTAACTGTTATTTGTTTAATTTTAATGTTTTGCCTCTGCATTTCATTTCTGACTAATCCTCGACTTAGACACATTGCAGGGTGATCATATGTCTTATTTCTCCTGTGATGTTTACTGTTCATATATGCTTGATTGCTTATTTTTCAATTAATTTTGGTCATACGTATCGAAGGTGAGTTGGAAGCCGTTCGAGACAGTCGAGTCTGTTCTAGATAAGAGCATTGACATGTTCGAGATAGCCGTACTTGTATTGGTCACTGCTGCTGTGTGCTTACACCCATCTGTGTGCACTTGTTGTAGTGGGCCATCAGATCGTGACATGATGAGGTCGCGGCATGCAGAGTACGACTACCCGAGTCAGTCGCGAGACGGCCGCTACTACTCACGTGAGGGTGGCTCCCAGCACTACACCTCCTCTGACAGTTCTTCGTCCAGCCCGGACCCACGAGACAGGCGTCACGTGACATCGCGCCGAGACAGCTCCAGCAGTCCACCACGCCGCAGGAGTTCCGTCTCTCCCCACCGGCGGCGCCACGCATCAACCAACAGCAGTTCGTCGTCCTCGTCAAGTAGCATGTCACCGCCGCCACGACAACAGCAGCGCCGGCACCATCACACAACGACCAAGCGGCAAGCCAGACGCAACAGCTCTGAAAGCTCTAGTACCAGCCGGACACCGTCGTTGCGTGAAAGCTCCGAAAGCCCGCCGCGGAGGCGCCACCGTGGCCGCCCGCCATCACCTCCAACAGAGGAAAGTTCGCCCAGCCCTGAGCCCGAACCGAAGCCACGCAGGCGGCGACCAGCATCCGATGTTCCCGCTGAGGTTGTGGTGAAGAAACGCCGACATCATGCCTTACCACCGCCAGTCCAGGAACACGGCGACTTCGAGGAAAGTGACAGTCCTAAACGTTCAGTGGCTGTCCCCCCACCAGAGCCGGTCGCGAACGCATCAGACAGTACTAGTCCGAAACGTCGCAAGAAGCACAAGGACCGCTCAAAATCACACAGCTCTAAGAAGGAGAAGAAATTGAAGAAGGTGTCGAATGGCACCCCTGCCACGTGAGCGTGCCACCATGCTGTATTCCTCGTTGAACGTGAATTCTCATCTCAATATCAAAACGAGCCATGGGGCACATAAGATTTGTATATTTGTCGTCGTGTCGTGTGCATTTGTCAAGCATCGGTGGCTCTGACAGTTTTGTTTTTAGACGGCAACATCCACAGTCCGTAATGCAGGACAAGTTATGTAAATGTTTGACCACAGTGTTGCTATATGACCAGCCATATACAACTAGTGACTGCGACATCTTCTAATGGCAACAGGTTTTTCACTGCCAGTTGTCTCGTGAACGCTTCAGTAGCTCAATTCTTTTGTCGGTGTCTGAGAAACTTAAATTATTTGCAGCAACTTTGTGCACCGATGAATGATATTGAAACAGCACATTACGAGTGATGGTTTGTGTTGTGTCTTGGGTGTTGTCAAGGGAATAAAATAATTTTATGTAGTTGTCTTGTAATTATTCGTTGTCTGTACGGTTCTTATTGTTGAAGATTGGTTGAGCCATGTTAAATTTACCAACAAATAAGTCAAGTGTACAGAGTGCGTGGTTGTTTATAGACTGCAACAAAGAGGCCACTCAAAAATGATGTGACGACTGATGACCATATTCTCATAAATTTGACAACTTAGTGTACTGTGCCATAATGCTGGACCGTTCTCCCCTCCAAACTGACCGACATTCAACACCCCCCTCCTCATGATCAATGGACTGGCCCAAAGCGTCCTGAAAATCAGAGCAAGAGTGGGAACTTGTGAGCTGACCAGACAGACTCATTTCTAGACATAAAAATAGTGCTTTGAGCTTATGCCATACCGTAGTGCTGGGGGTTATTCACGTTTGTCGACTGTTAATCCATGCAGAGCGTGCTAATTCTTGGACTCCCATCCCTCCTACTGAATTAGTACTTTTAAATTATAATAATTTTCCAAAATGAAAGTTGTATGTAACTGTTATGACAAAGGACAATACCAACAGTCATAGTGTTTACAAACATTTACAATTGCAATGTTGTGCAATTCACATCCTTGTAATTAGTTTGCACGTTTTGATCCGTCCTCCATTTTGTATCCTCTACAAGGTAGGTTGATGTCTAGAACTGTAACACATGTAACAGTAATATTTAGTCATACACCCAGTATGTACCTTTCTGACGTTATGTGATTGTATTGCACCAGCATACGTGGTTTGAGGCGTGCGTGAGTGTGTAGCATTGTTCCATTTTTATTACTGATGGTAAAGTTTCGTAACTCCTACTTGACCCAGTTGCATAAATTTACAAGTCTTAAACTGGAGGAACTCCTGAACTTTCCAGTTCGCCAAGTCGTGTTTGCGAAACGAATGAGCCGACTGAAACGCAGCAATAGAAAATGCCTTCTAATAATGGTTTAGCAGGAATAGGAAATATGTCGGCAAGGCTACAGAGGAAGTGGTTTTTACTAGGTATACATCAAACATACACAAAAAGGTGTTGATCGACACTACTGTGACATAAGATTTGTTTTTATTTGGCAGACATAAATACTGATTAAAATGAACAGCCTAGGCATTTAGGCAAGTATTTCATACCTTGTAAATATGCTTTAATTTCTAGGAAAAAGCCTATTTTTAAATATGTGAATGGAGCAAGATCTATTAGTAGGGAGGTCGGTGAAAATGCAATAATTAATCAGAATTGGCAAAATTATACACCATTGGAAAGGTCTATTTAAGAGATAGACAGCCATACCAGTTTTAACTCTCTGATAAAAAATGGCGAAGTTATGGACAATTATGTAAAGGTCATTGAATAAATATGTGTGAAAGTTTTTTTGATCTGAAGGAAATGTGAAAATATAATCTTGTACAATATAAAAATCTTAACTAAGACTTGATATTTTATGTATTTCCTTTAAATATCATTTATAAAAGGAATTTTACATAAAATTATGTTAATTAACTAAGCAACTAACCTTTCGGAAAAGCTTACAAAAGTATCTCCAGGTCCCCCACTTTCAAATCGTCATCCAGCATACGTGTACACAATACATCTGGCTCATTGTCATACACCACACTGAACCAGCTTGGAAAGCCTGCTACCCATAGGTTGGAGGTTATGCTTTAATGGTTTCCATTATGTGGATATCAACAAAATATGACATGTTTTAGAAGTGGCAGGTATACCAGCAAAATCATGTGGACGTTAATGAGTACGTGCATGTCAGGTATGCAAAGTTAGTAAAGTGTGTGTGAGAGTATAAGCACAGCCAAATATTGCATGCATTGATGTAAACATTCTGCTTTGGCCTTGCACCATATAATTATGTAAACATATGTAGGTTTGTGTGTGTGTCCGCATGTTTGCGTGTGTGTGTGTGTGTGTGTGTGTGTGTGTGTGTGTGTGTGTGTGTGTGTGTGTGTGTGTGTGTGTGTGTGTGTGTGTGTGTGTGTGTGTGTGTGTGTGTGTGTGTGTGTGTGAACTTAGTAAAGTGAGAAGGATAGCCAACTACTGCAAGCAACAATAATAAGCATTCCGCTGCACAGCATGCACGTACAACATTATATATATATATACACATATATATATATATATACATTACATCAGATAATTCAAAGTTGCATAGCAATATATATATATATATTAATATTGCTATGCAACTTTAAATTATCTGATGTAATGTTGTATCTACAAAGATCCGTTTGCAGAGAACAGCGATGGCTGGAAGTAGGATATGAAGAATCACTTCCACATCTGCATCTACATCAGAAAGTGTTGTCAGCATTTCAAACACCTTGTCCTTCTTGATGCAAGTAGCGTCTTCAATGATAGGCGTACTCGTCCCACTCATTAACTCATTGATGTTTCTGCATGACTCCTGGCAGAATGACACGAGTTGCTGGTAGTGAGTGTTCATGTCCAAGATGTGAACACTCTTGTCTTCGATCACGCATCAGAGGGGGACAGGTGATCAGCTTCCTGATGAGTCCAAGTGCTTTACATCCAGTGAGAAACTGTAGCGTTTCTAAGTCGTTTAGAACGGATTTCAACAACCTGTTTGACGCACCTTGTTTATTCATAAAGTACCGCATTAATTGCTTAGAAAGAATGTCCTTGCAGCATTCGAAAATAAAATTTTGAAAAAGCATGCATACCCATCAGCGCTGAAACAAAATGTTGCACCGTACCACCGCCAGGAAATGTTAAATCATGTTATATATTCATATACAAATAGTTCTAGGAAGATACAGTAAAAAACAACCCCAAAAAGCACCACCAAGCCAATGTTTATACATGCAGTTAGTTACAGCAAGATCAATGCAGTGTAATTAGAAGTACATCAGATGTCTGATTTATGGAGCGGGTTGTCATTCATTTGTTGTTATTAATTGTCATACATTTTTGTATGATTACAACATGAAAATAAACTTTAAATATTCATATAACATCCGCAATGTAATATATGATAGCATGTCTGTGCATATGTAAAAACGAATAACAAATGCATGGCTAAAACACAACTTCAGAATAAAAGTTTGCAATAAATTGAATAATATGTACGCCGGGTATGTGAGCGATAATAGAAGAAATTCGTTGCCGGACATGGGGTACTTCTACGTTCGAGCTTGGGGCAAAAATGGGCAAAGGTGTATCTCCGCCAAATTTGCATTAATATTACGTTTATACATTACTAAATAGAGTACATGTAGTTTGCCAGAGTTTCCGCAAGTTGTTCATACCTTAGATCCTCTCTAAATATGGTCAATGTTCACAATATCATATTTTTCTTAATTTTATTTCAATTCATACAAGAAACACGCCAAAAGAAAGAGTATCATTTTGCGATTTCAACCATACCGCCAAACATAACATGGCGGGTAATAACGCGAACACATGATTTTATGAAAACACCACCCTTCCGCGAAATTAAATATGGCTGCGCCCGCAACGAAATGAAATTTCTGCGGGTGTCGTTGTTTCATCACGAGTATCTGTATGAAGCATTACGAGTTCACAAAAGCAGATATTTTTATCACAAAGAAGACGTATTTATGTTTCTTTTGATATAAAATATATGATCAGTCTTTATAAATCATGGGACTTACAATTTTTTAAACATAGGTGATTTAACATTGCGTCCCAATGCAAACGCGTTTGCGTGATTTCTTCCGACCTCCCTACTATTAGATCATTAGTGTGTCTTTCTGTGAGGGACAGTTGCCTGTCAAATACAATTAACACATTCAGGTAACGATTTTTTTAAAATTAATGTTGGCATATTAACAAAATTTATTAATTTGCAAATGCCGTCGTAGTGTCGTCATGCGGGGAATGATAAGTAGCCAAAAGAGACGTCTTTGACGGTACTGACACTGCATGTGGCGACATCTAGCGAATGCGTAGCATGAAGCAATTGTGACCAATGGGAGAATTTAGAATCAGTCGGTGCGGTCAAAGACAGATTGTTTACAAATGGCGGCAAGATAACATGAATAGACACGAGCGGGTGACATATGACAACAACGTCTTTGTCTTCCTATGAAATGTATTAACAATTAAAGGAGTCATACAGGTATAAAATAGAACATGGTTAAGCAAACAATTCAGATATTTGCAAGAATCAAGCCAACAAAACTTAAAACAGGGGTAAGTACAGTAGTAGTTGAAACATGTCGACATGATTCAGTGATTCACCACGTTGATTGATTAAATTCAACAATTGCCGTATTTTTATTGCACCCTTTGTGGCATCGAGATTCTTAAGATATTATGAGCTTCATTTCGTTTTTACTTATATCTAGCCAACTGTTATTTACTATTTAAATTAAATATAGTTTCATTATATAGGTAGAAGGCCCTGTCTTTTTCTTACTGTACATAATAAATGACATCACCGATTGAATCAACTAAAATGTCAGACTCTTCGCCGATGATTCAATTCATACAGAGAAATCCAAACACCTGCAGACCATAACATCCTAAGCAAACTAGCCGACTGGACAGTAGGGTGGCAATAAATTACATGGTAATTTTAAACTTTTAAATTTGTAGATGATCTTTGCTAGGATTGTTGTCTGTGCTTAAAAATGCTAAATCTGAAGTTTCAATCCGATCGGACAATGTTTAGAGATGCCTCATGCAGTGGCGTTGTCACTCTTTGTATGCGTGTTACGACAAAAAAGTGTAATTTTCAAAATTGTCCGATTTTTATGGTTTTTATTTTATTTGGTACATTTTATGATACTTATTACAAAAATAAAGGAATTTTTAAACAATTTCTCAAATCGTAGTACATATTTTTTACATCAGGTTATATGTATCCACTAGTGTACAACAGCACTTTTCGAAACACTAAGGTGAACTATAAAGAACACTGTCGAAAAAAATATATAAATGTACATTGTACACAACAGAAATGTATATTTTTATTTCTTGCCCGAGTCGGGTTGCAACTTCTGGTGTTCCTCAATGACTTGAAAGAGGAACTGCCATTGGTCCTTTTGTGAGCGAGAGATTGAATTGCTGCACAAGGACCACTCCGCGCTCCATTCGATCGAGGAGAGGCTTCACCATTCTCCTCTTCATGTCCACCAAAGTGTCATTATCGAAGAGGGCCAGTGGCACCAGATGCTCGCTCACGTACCACAAATGGCGTCCAAAGATGGTGGTGGCTGCCTTGGAGACTCCCTCGTCGGTCCCGGAGTAGTTATTCATTGCCTTCAAGAGGGCACGGCGGTGGGAACTGGTGCCATGAACCACGCCGGGATGTAGAGGAACAGTGCGAAATAGACAAATCGCTGGATTCCCTTCTGCTCCCAGCTGGTTGCATCAAATTGATGACAGAAAAGGAATATCTTGATGTTTTAGATGATTTTCGCCATCCAGTGAGTGTAATGGAGTGTACCTGGGGGGCGCAAAAAGCGAATCCCTCGCGGGGAACTCCTCTGAGAGCGATGATGGATAACTCCAAGAGCTCCCGGTAATCATCGCGGGGTTTCCCTTGATTCGGCCATAGCACACCCCAGTACCAAATATGCTTCAAAACAACAATAATGTATGCTAAGACACCATATTATCACTCAGATACATTATTTTGCTGATTTAGACAACTTAAATATGTTGTTTTAGACTCAAATGGCATCTTCTTAATGTTCTCATCATGTTCATTGTTCAGCCTATTGTGTTCTAGTCTACAATTAGTAACAATACTTTGTAGCGGCTGAGACATTCAGCCTTTCTAATACTCTGTGTCGCACCCTTAATGTGGTCGATGAACTTCCGGTTGAGACGTTTCTTGAGTTTGTTGTTCTTTGATCGAAATAAACTTGTGCAGCTGTATAAATTCGTACACGCTTTATTGGTGACCCTGACGTACCAAGATGACATCTTGGTATTTATTATACATACACATTTACGTGAACTGTAATAAACGCTGCTCAGCACATGCCTTCAAGTGTAGCGGCTAACAATTCGACATTATACACGTGCAGTCGGCACCGACATAATCAACTCGTTTACAACGTCAACAACCAACATAGCAGATACTCATGCGGTCGGCCTCAAGCTGCCAGTATTTTGGGCAGATCACCATCGGGTCTGGCTGAGGCACAGTTCGCCTTGTGTAACATAACTGCTGACGACACCAAGTACCATTATGTGATAGCGGGCTTAGACCAACCTATGGCATTGCGCGTGATAGATATCTTGGAAGACCCACCACATGCTGACAAATATAACAACCTCAAGAGAAGACTAACGGATATTTTCGGCCTATCGCGGCGACAACGTGCCAACCGACTCTTAGACATCCAATGTTTACGAGATAGATAACAATCTGAGCTGATGGACGAGATGCTGGCCCTCCTTGGTGACCACAAGCCCTGCATGTTGTTCGAGAGGGTCTTCTTGAAATGTATGCCAGAGGACATTCGGCTACAGCTAGCAATGGCCAGTTTTGATGATATGCGCACCCTGGCCAAGAGTGCTGACCAGCTCTTGCAAGCGAGAGGACAACCAGCAGCTGCTATTGATGTTGATGGTCGTCCACCGCGTAACCAAAGGTCAAGGGCCACTGCGAAACCGAAATCCGCGACTTCAGCCACGAAGTCGCAAGATAAAGAAGTCTGTTACTACCATCAACGATTTGGCAATGCAGCCAGACGGTGCAATGCCTCGTGCCCATGCGTATTTTCGGGAAATGACCAAGCTGGCTGTCAGTAGTTGCTTCAGCAGCCGGCAAACGTAACAGCCTTTTATACCTCAATGACGATAACTCCGCTACAAGATTTCTTGTCGACACAGGTCAGTGTGTTCCCCGTCTCTCATCAGGACATCAACAATGGCTCCCGTACGCCTTCTCTTGTAGCTGCCAACGGATCGACTATCGCAACGTATGGGACCAGAACGATGTCGCTATGTTTAGCGAACCAACACTACACATGGCCCTTCATTCTGGCCGAAGTGAAGACGCCGCTACTTGGACCTGATTTTCTTCAGGCGAATGGATTGATGGTTGATCTCCAAAGCCGACATTTGGTAAATGCAACTTCGTTCACAAGTGCTACACTCAAACATTCGAACCAGCCGGCACTCTACATCACATCGCCTCGGACAATCACTTTAGGCGGATACTAGACGAGTTTCCAGCTATTACTCGTCCATAGTTTTCAAGCCCTTCAGTTCATCACGGAGTGAAACATTTCATTCCAACAACAGGCCTTCCTGTTCATGCCAGAGCCTGCAGGTTGCCACCAGATAAACTTGCGGTTGCTAAGGAAGAATTCAGAAAGATGGAGAAAATGGGAATCATACGACGATCAGACAGCCCATGGTCATCTCCCTTACACGTGGTGCTGAAAGACTCTGGTGGTTGGAGGCCCTGAGGAGATTACAGACGTTTGAACGATGTCAGAATATCCGACCGATATCTGGTATTACACATTCAAGACTTCTCCTCGCAACTTGTAGGCGCTGCTATCTTTTCGAAGATCGACCTGGTGCATGGTTACCATCAGATTCCTATGGTTCCAGATGACATCAGTAAGACCGCCGTTATCACGCATTTTGGGCTATTTGAGTTTCTGCGGACCCCTTTCGGCCTCAAGAATGCAGCACAAGCTTTCCAACGACTTATGGACACTGTCTGCAGTGGACTCGAGTTTGTTTTTGTCTACTTGGGTGATATCCTGGTTGGCAGTGCATCCGTAGATCAACACAAAGACCATCTGCGAACTGTTTTCCACCGCCTGGCCTCTCACAGTTTAGTGGTCAATGTAAGCAATTGCCAAATGCCCGCTAAGGTGGAAGCTATTCAGACCTTTACACGGCCTACAACTGTCAATGGACTCCAACAGTATGCTGGAATGGTGAATTTCTATCACTGCTTCGTCCCAAAGGCAGCTCAAATCATGCATCTGATTTATGATGCGTTGGCAGGCAAACCCACCACATTGGAGTGGACAAATGACATCGAGCAAGAATTTACGGCCACCAAGGAGGCTCTGGCGTGCCGATGCAACCTCAGCCCTGACAGTGGATACATCAGGAGCAGCAGTTGGTGCTGTCCTATAACAAAACATCGGCTCCTGGAAACCGGTGGCATTTTTCAGCCGCAAACTTCGACCTCCGGAATGTACAGTGCGTTCGACAGTGAACTATTGGCTGCCTACTTGGCTATTCGACACTTTCGATACTTCCTGGAAGGTCGCGCATTTACGCTTTTCACAGACCACAAGCCTTTGGTTTTCACCATCTGTAAAGCAAGCGATCCCTGGTCTCCGAGGCAACAGAGACAGTTGGCCTACATCTCAGAATTCACCACAGATGTTCGCCACATCGAGGGCAAGAGCAATACGGTTGCAGACACTTTCTCCAGACCTGGAATCTCGGCAATCACCTCACCACATCCTGGGGTGGACTACAAATGGCAGCAGCTCAGTGAGATTACCTCCGTCCGCACACTGCGCACAGCCACCACTGGCCTCGTAATCCGTGACATTCCAATTGACCCCAGCGGTGAGTCCATCTGTTGTGATATCTCCACCGGATGATCCAGGCCTCTCGTCCCTGACACCTGGCAGCATACAGTTTTCGATGCTGTTAATGGCCTCTCTCACCCAGCAACCAGAAGATGGTCGCGGACAAGTTTGTATGGCCAGGTCATAAGAAGCAGGTCGGCAATTAGGCAAAGGCATGCCTCCGTTGTCAAGCGGCCAAAGTGCATCGACACACCACGACCCCCTTGGGCCACATTGTGCCAACGACCCGTCGTTTTGATCACATCCACATCGACCTCGTGGGTCCTCTTCCGTCGTCACAAGGTTGTCGCTATCTGTTCACTGTGGTAGACAGGTTCTCCAGGTGGCCAGAAGCCATTCCACTGGTCGATGCGCAGACAACGATGTGTGCGAAGGCCCTTGCATTCCACTGGATTGCTTGATTTGGGGTCTGCATTTGACAACCGCGTACCATCCTCAGGCCAATGGACTAGTGGAAAGGTTTCACCATCATCTCAAATCTGCTCTCATGGCCCGCCTCAATGGTCCTAACTGGATCGATGAACTGCCATGGGTCCTGCTTGGTATTCGCACTGCACCTAAAGAGGATCTGGAATGTTCATCAGCTGAGATGGTTTACGGAGCCCCACTAACTGTTCCAGGTGATTTCTTACCACGTGACCAAGGAACACAGGAGGTAACGCACTTCCTTCCACGAGTCCGTGAGACAGTTCGCGGGTAGGCGCTTCGGCCTCCCATTCCGCATGGTATAAGACCGTCATCTGTGCCAGCTACACAGTAGTTACTTTTTGTCCGTCGAGACAGCCACCGCCCGCCTCTGACGCCACCATACGAGGGGCCCTACAAGGTCTTAGCACACGGCGAGAAGACGTTCCTTCTCGATTTCGGCAATCGACGTGACAGAGTTGCTATCGATCGACTGAAGCCTGCGTTTCTCAATCTGGTGAAACCGGTTGAGGCAGCCAAGTGACCTCCTAGTGGACATCCTGCAGCCATTTTGTCTACCGCAGTGGCAGCACAGGATCCTGCTACCAATCAAACGAGATCGGCACGTCAAGTCAGACATCAAGAACGATACATTCAGAACGCTCTAATGTAATAGGTCTGCAAGTCTTGCACCCCCTTTGTCGGGTGCTGGGGGGGTCATGTAGCAGCTGAGACATTCAGCCTTTCTAATACTGTGTGTCGCGTCCTTAATGTGGTCGATGATCTTCCGGTTTCCAGTTGAGACGTTTTTTGAGTTTGTTGTTCTTTGATCGAAATAAACTTGTGCAGCTGTATACATTCGTACACGCCTTAACTTACCAAAACATCCAAAAACACTCCAATACATCAATGTAACTGTGAACATTGTTACAGATCTGTCGTCTAGTGATTAAAGCAAAAAACAAGAGTTCAGTGCTATCACATCCAACAGATGCCACCATAACCCACCCTATATAACCACCCCGACGCAGAAAGGTCGACGAGGCACCACTACATATTGTCCAATCGGGCTAAAACTTCATATTTAGTGTTTTCTCATCATACATGACATTCCTACAAAAGGCTATTTAAAAATTCAAAACTTGAAAATAAGTGCCACCCTACTGGACAGACAAGTGGCAAATGAACTTCAATATCCCAAAGTGTCACCTTCTCGGAATTACCCATGAATGCAAACCAAACCACTTCACCTACGCTATCTCAAACAAATCAGTTTCCCAAGTCGATTCACACCCCTATCTCGACATCACAACAGATTCTAAACTGTCGTGGACAAAGCATGTTCACACCAATGCATCTCAATCCGCTAGAACACTTGGCCTCCTTAAAAGCACTCTCCACCCTGCAACATCTAAACAGCCTACAATATGTTGGTAAGGCCAAAACTAGAGTATGGAGCTGTAGCCTGGAATCCCTATACACAAAATAACATTGATACCCTCTAAAAAATTCAAAGAAGCGCAGCTGGATTTACCCTAAATGACCACCGCCGCACAACAAGCGTAACCAGCCTCATAAACAAACTTGATTGGCAGACTCTAGAAAGAAGACGATTACAACACCAACTTACCTTCTACAAAATAAAACACAACCTCCCTACCACAACATCTTATAGTCCCATGCTCCCGTACACGAAACAGCGATCCAAACAAATACATACAAATACATGCACGTATAAATACATATGCATACTCATTCTATCTTAGAGTTATAAGAGCTTGGAATCTACTCCCCCAGAAACATTAAGCCTACCCACACTACACCCATTCCAACAAGCTCTGAGTACCATCCACCCTGTTGCTCCAGCCCACCTTACCAGACTATAGATACAGAGGCTGTGTTTTTAATCTGCACAAATTATTAATTGCACTTAGTTTACAAAATTATTTATCTTACTGTTTAAAATTTAAAATTATTTTTCAAATTCTATTTCTCACACCCTTCGCAATGCGCTCTGCACAACTCCTAAGTTAGCCCCAGAAGGGGCTGTATGGAGAAACGACCCTTAATACTTAAGCAGTGTGGTTTGACTGGTCTGGGACAGTTGCTGGTATTGCGTTTAAGAAAGGCAAGGATGATGTAACCTTTCTTAGTGATGGCATTTACGTGGTGGTCCAGGATAGTTTACTACTGATGTACTTTGCTGTGTTATGTCGTTCTCCATAAGTTGCTGCCAATTGCCTAGCTTTCTGCTGTTTCGATTTGGGGGATGTGGTCTATGGTTAGGGCTAATTTGTGGTCGTGAATGAAAACAGTCTGAGAGAATGGGTTTAGTTTTATTGGTAATCCAAAGGATTTCGCATTTGTCTTGATGGAAACTCATTAGCTAGGTCTTCTCCCATTCCTGGAGCCTATTGAGGAGGCGAGGATATATAACATGGTTTTGTCGACGATCGTGTCAATAATATAAACATGCCATTTTCATAAAAATCCGAAGAAACATTTGCAAAAGATATCCATATTGTACGGAGCTTATCACTTATTTGTCTCATGTTATGCAAATATATTGTTAGAAAAGTTGGCTCTAGTGAAGTACTTACAGTGCCACACGAAAAGTTCGGTAACAGCGTTTACCATGCTAGCGTTTATAACCAATGAAAAATAAATGTTGATGCATGTGACATAATTGCCTAGGGAAATCACGCTCAATTCTCGTTAGTCATACACATCAACGGCTAAATCTCGTGAGATTCAAAGCAACGGATTTTGGTGTGGGTCGAACAACGACCCGGTAACTATATATGTAACTATATATATGTAATACACACATCAGTTTCCATCTCCTGTTGCAGCTGTATGAAGTTCATGAGGATGACGACGGTGGTTCTGTCATTGGTTTCACAATCCCAAGGGAGGCATCAGGGGGAATTGTGAACAACAAAAAAGAACATCACAAGTTCAGGTTAGTAAAGTGTTTCGTTAACAAGATTATACTTCAAATTTACCCTTTTCAGTGAACTTCCTAGGCAACAGTTGACATAAATTAGTAGAATTTTTTATTATTTTATCCTACCAAAGTAAATTTAAATAACTTCTCAAAGTTTCCGTTTCATGTTCCTTCCTGTACACATTATTATTTATTGTTTTAAATAATCTAATAAATCCGTTTTATTTACAGGACAAAGTGAGAATTATCAAGAAACATAGTATTATTATTAATTGTGTTATTCAGTTAGAATGCTAGGTTTTGTATCCATTTCTTGCATTACTGAAATGTTTCTTTTTTATTTCAGCTTTCAGAAAGTATTTGACCAGTCCACCAAACAAGATGAAGTCTTTGACTTGGTTTCAAAGCCAGTTGTTGACAAGTGAGTATGTAACTAAAGGGAGCTGGTTGTCTGTTCTTTATTTTTATATTAATTAATATAATGATTTTTTCTTGAACCATGAATTGTAAACGAAACCTTCTGATTCTACATGATTCTACTGGAAATATAACGTATGTTATTTGGTTTAACTTGCAATTCTCAAATTCAATACAACCAAACCGCCTGTTAATAACTACCACCTTGGCTGATTTTGGTTGTCAGAACAGACAAGATAAGTATGTTCTTCATTTATAAACTTTACACTTCTGTCATGAATAACATAATTACATAATTGATAAGTGTTTGATAGAATGACTGTTGAAATTTGACTTGGTCTTGCCACTACACTGTTGAACAATTGAATTACATAATGTGTACATCAAGTTAAGGATTCTGTCTTGTCTCACATGTTAGTGCATTGCAGTTTGATGATTTCAGACATTATTATTAATAATTGAATCATTCACTGAACTATATCAACATTGTAATTCTTATTTTTTCATCCACCAACATAATTAATTAATATACATTTCGCAAAATTTATCTAAATAGTTGTTAGGAATGACAGACTCTGGATAGCAAGTAGACAAGGAAGCCAGTTTTTGTTTTAAAAAATCTACCTGGGGATAGTAAATTTTTTACACACAATAAGATAATTAAATTTATAGTTTTAATGGTGTTGTTTCATTCTTTACCATTTACGTTGTTCATTGAATTTGTCCATAATTTTTTGTCTGAAAACATAAAGGGAAGGTTAATCATCCCTTGCATATTCCACTCCATTAAATTTACCAATTGATGTCTTCTTAATTAGTTCCTTAGTTAATTAGTTATTTTAGTAGACTGTTAGATACGTAGACAATGTACACATGTCATTAGAAACATTTTGAAAATAATTTTTCTTTTTCAGTGTCTTGGAAGGATACAATGGGACCATATTCGCTTATGGTCAGGTATGTTCTTAAACATATTTTTTTATAAAATATGTATACACATGCATGTGTCTTCTCATGAGTATTTATGATAATTTTGCAAGATAGTTTCATGCAAAAAAGTGTGTATATTGCATTAAAATGTAACATTTGTCACATCAGATATGGTTTGCTCTGGCTGTTTATATGCAGCAGTAACCAGACTTCAAAGATTTACGTTAATTTTTAACACATTGTTTTGCTTAATTGAACAAACTAACTGTTAGGTGGTGGACATGTAAGTTTTGAGAATTTTTCAGACTGGGAGCGGAAAAACCTTCACAGTCACTGGGGGAGCAGAACGCTACATTGACAGAGGAATCATACCCCGCACACTCTCATATATATTTGACTATTACAAACAGGTAAAATTGTTTACTTTTGAAAAAATACCAATCACGTTGTGTTTGATTAAAAACTAAGCGAAATGACATTTTTTATTCCCAATCTGAATTAAATATACACACGTAATCTAAAAAAATAATGTCCTGAGATTCAACAAATTTTTAGCCGTCACCCCTTTCAAGACCCCTTTTGGTCGCACTTTCCAGTACATTTTCTGCACTGTTTGTTGGGTTACCTAGCGGTCGTTGTGATGTCACCGCAGGCAACACCGCTAGGATTTAGCATGGTGTGCATCTATGCAGGTTGGTGTTTCAGACAGTACCTATAATTGCAATCACGGAATACATAAAGATGATAATCTTACCTACAAATGTGTCTCTGGAAGCACACAGGAATTTTGTTTATTTTTTTTAAGTTACTGCCATTTAAACATAGCAAATGCTCAAAGTTGCAGTGGGATTTATTATTTTTTGATATAGCAGATAAGATAATAATCTTAGCTACAAGTTTGTCGCTGGGTGTACCCAGGATTTGTTTTTAGTTTTTGAGTTATTGCTGTTTGAACATCACGAATCCTTAATCCTGCAATGTTAACACAATTCCTCTGTACATCCAGCGACAAACCTAAGATAAGAATATTATCTTTATGGTGATATCAAAACATATTAAAATCTGTGATCGCAATTTCATGTACAGTCTGAAACAACAGGCCACACCGCCGCTCGCGTTGCTAAAGGATAGGGCGCGCTTAGTGGCCCTGCCTGTGGCGGCGTCGGCAACATCTGACGGGCTGTGACACACAAATGACCATGTTTGAGTGGGCTTAGTGGCATGAGTGCACAATGAACGAGCTATATATTTGGCACATTATTTGACAAGTTTATGTATACAAAGTTTCAAAGACATTTAAAATTAATCTTCACTTAGTTTTAAAAGGTCATTTCCTTCTTACGTTTGACACTTTGGCATCAGTTGGAATTTTCTTTAATTGTTACGAAACTAATAATAATAGTAACTTTTTATAAAGGATAATTTCCTTTAAAATGTTCAAAGTGCTGTACAAAATGTAATTACATTTAAAATTGAATTTACTGACTGTGTATAATAAATACCAGTGTATAAGATGCTTTTGTAAAGCCAGTATTTTGTTACATTGTTTCTTTACAGAACCCGGAGTTTGTCTTCTCAACATACATATCTTATCTGGAGATATACAATGAAAGTGGCTACGATCTGCTTGATCCGAAGCATGAAGCTGCGAAGTTGGAGGACCTGCCGTAAGTTTGCATGGTTCATGGCGTAGAAGTACCGTAGAGTGGATTTGCCATGTGAATGTTGCAAAATGCATAGCTCTTTCAAAGGTTGGTTGCATCTCTAAGGGGCTGTAAGTTGTTCCATGGAGTTACCCTGGCCATGACATCTACTCCACAAATGTAGATGTGAATAGCCTTGACCTCTGCTCCAAAAACAGGTGTGACTGGCCTGGACGTACGCTCCATGAACATTACATGACAGTGGCCTATGTTCATTGTGTGTCAGTGACCTTGACCTCCACTTCACAAACGTGATGGTAAAGATGTGAGTGCCCTTGATCAGTGTCAGAGGAAGCTCTGGTTTGGTTTTCCAGTAAATGCTCACAATCATGAAGTTGATAATTCTGGTATTGGGAGCTTAGAGAATGAGATCCCAGCTGAGTGAGTCCACAACAGGTTTGTTCCATTTCCCTGCGTGGGATCTTATACCTCCCCTGGCACAGACACCAGATGGAAGGGACCATTGACTTACAGCGTCTCATCAGAAAGACACAGGCAACGCAGGGTGAACAAAATTGCCCAAGTTTCGACACAGTGGCTGAAACAGTACCAAGCCACTGCCCGTTGGCACCCGTGTTCGAAACCCGGTTCCTCCGAACGACAGTCCAGCACTCTAACCACTCGGCCATTGACTTCTGTTCCGTGAAGGTGTGAGCGAACTTGACCTGTGTTGTAGGAAGGTGTAAATGACATTGATCTGTGTTGCAGGAAGGTGTAAATGACATTGATCTGTGTTGCAGGAAGGTGCTACTGATGGAGGACTCTGACCAGAACATCCACCTGAAGAACCTGTCTACCCAGGACGCAGCCAATGAGGAGGAAGCACTGAACTTACTCTTCCTTGGAGACACAAACCGCATGATTGCAGAAGTACGTGCTCACATCGGGTAATTCATGCAGCTGGGCAGGTAGTAGAAGAGGTCTGTGTGTAATAGTTTTATTCTGACATAAGACGTAATGTCATGTATTTATGTGTCGGACAGTTTCGTGTGCCAGTGGAGACAGAGGTTATTCAGTGGATCGATGGATGGATGAATGGATTAGGCTGTCGGCCATTGAGTTGAAAATCATTACAATTCTAGAGTTCTATGAACATTCATGCAGATTGGTATTATTGAATAGCTCCATTGTTTTTTGTGAATTTTAAGATAGTTAAAATGAACAGTTGTTTTTGTTTTGAATACGTGATGACCAGAGTAAATAGATCAATCAGTGACCAGTATGGTGTATGTGTGCACATGCACAAGTACATGCATGCATGAGTGTGTGTGATTGATTCTGGTTCACTAACTTGAATTATCATGCAGTAGTGACATCAACAGAGAAGAATACTGAATGACTGTGACGTACACAGTGTCACATACAGACATGTGTGTATTATAATTATGTGTGTTTTGCTAGACGCCTATGAACCAGGCATCGACGAGATCTCACTGTATCTTCACTATTCACATTACATCCCGCGAGGCCGGCTCAGCCACCATCAAACGGTCAAAGCTCCATCTGGTTGATCTTGCCGGGTACGTATACCGGACTATCCGATGATCGCCTCCTTTGTATAAATATGCCATTTTCATAAATATGTGAAGGAACCACGAAATAAACCCTTACTGTAACTTCCCACCACTTATTTATTCCATTTTATGCAAACAATTTGTATAACTAGTAGGTTTTAGTTAAATATTTGCAATTTAAAAAAAAATCACCATCCTGCTGATTATTAACCAATCAACAATAGCTATTAACATAATTGTTTGGAAGTCACATGCCATATGGTAAATCATAAACAGACAACGCCCATACCTAGCTGCGAGATCTGGCGAGATTCTGCCATCTATTTGGGGTGACAGTCGATGGCAGGGATAATTGCTGGCTGGCTGACTTTTGAGGAATTATTGAAAATAACACTGAATGTAGTTAACTGTAATTTTACTTAAGTGTATCACAATAATAAAAGTAATAATATAATCAATCACAATAACAAATGAAAAAATTATAAATCACTGTTTGCATGACGGCATTGTGATGTTTTGTGAGAGTATCCCAATGAGCTGTGGAAAGCGTCATGTTGACATGTACTTGTGTTTCAGGTCTGAGCGGGTGTCGAAGACGGGGGTAAATGGGGTACTTCTGAATGAGGCAAAGTACATCAATCTGTCACTACATTATTTGGAACAGGTGGGTCAATTAGTGTCGATGTCGTGTAGGTGATTGTGTCACCATATGTGATTGCATCATAATGTCACCGTAGGCATCATATGTCATATTGTGTCAGTTGTGTCATGGTCAGTTATTGTGTCGATTGTGTCATGATCAGATATTGTGTCAGTTGTGTCATGTTCAGATATTGTGTCAGTTGTGTCATGTTCAGATATTGTGTCAGTTGTGTCATGTTCAGATATTGTGTCGGTTGTGTCATGTTCAGATATTGTGTCGGTTGTCTCAGTTGTGTCATGTTCAGATATTGTATCAATTGTGGGGGTATTCGTGCCAATGTCCATGATAGTGTCAAGTCATTGCAAATCCTAGTGTTGTGAGCATCATTACAGGAGCAGGGGTCTGTAGCACAGTGGATAGAACACTGTTACCAGAGAAGGGATCTGTAGCACAGTGGATAGAACACTGTTACCAGAGAAGGGATATGTAGCATAGTGGATAGAACACTGTTATCGGAGAAGGGATCTGTAGCACAGTGGATAGAACACTGTTACCGGAGAAGGGATCTGTAGCACAGTGGATAGAACACTGTTACCGGAGAAGGGATCTGTAGCACAGTGGTTAAAACATTGTTATCGGAGAAGGGATCTGTAGCACAGTGGATAGAACACTGTTATCAGAGAAGGGATATGTAGCACAGTGGATAGAACACTGTTACCGGAGAAGGGATCTGTAGCACAGTGGATAGAACACTGTTACCGGAGAAGGGATCTGTAGCACACTGGATAGAACACTGTTACCGGAGAAGGGATCTGTAGCACAGTGGATAGAACACTGTTACCAGAGAAGGGATCTGTAGCACAGTGGATAGAACACTGTTACCGGAGAAGGGATCTGTAGCACAGTGTAAGAACACTGTTACCAGAGAAGGGATCTGTAGCACAGTGGATAGAACATCAGACCATAGAGCTACATCATTAATCATTCCCCTATAGACGTAGTTCATCTAGCGTGTTCTGTTTATATCTATGCGTCAGACTCTCAGTTGAGCGAACCAACTTCTAAGTCTTTGTGTTGCCATTTGAAGTTAATGACTAATCTTTGTGCAGTAATTGCAATCTGGCTGAAGGCTTCCCATAGAGTCGAGATGGTGTTCAAATGAATTGGTCTGCCTGGGGTTGAAACATAAAGCACTCTGAGCAGTTCCAAGGACTGGATACCATGCTGTATAAGAACGCATCCTTACATTACATTTTCTACAGGTGATTGTGGCTCTGTCAGAGCGAACAAGACAACACATCCCCTACAGAAACTCCATGATGACGTCAGTATTACGTGACAGTCTCGGGGGCAACTGTATGACGACAATGATTGCCACGTGTTCAGTGGAACGGAAGAACATCGATGTGAGTGACTCAAAGCAGTAATGTTACTTTCAGGGAATGGCAACATTGTTAATGGTTTATGTCAAAAATTAGGCATCAGAATTTGTCTTGTACTGCCTTGCATCAAACATTAAATTGATGTTGTAATAAAATTGATAATGATGAGTGCAGTATAATTTTGTGTCATAACATCATGATCAACCTGTTGTCAGAGTGAAAACAGATTTTTAAATAATCTTTTTTAATTAATCCATTTCATAAATCAGATGTAATTTCATGTCAGCAGTTGTCAAATTACACCTTGTGTCAAATCAAAAACTGAGTAATCATACGTTTTTTATATTGATTCATGACAAATTTAATGTAATTCAGTGTCAAAATATGCCGTCTTCAACCTTAGGTCAAACTGGTAGAAGATTATTAACAATAAACATCAGCATCTCTCACATATAATAATACTAAACCTGCACAGTGCCTTGGAGCTGGGAATCTTGAACTCAGAGCCACAACAAATAAGAATCATTAGGTATTATATCAGGAACAGAGCTGCACAAATTATCATTAGAGCAAGGCACCACTTAAGGTGCAAATGCAATTTTGCCAACAATTTTTTTTATGAAAAGGTAGCTATAGTTTCAGATGATTTTAAACTAATGTTCCAGATTTTCAGTGCAGCTATATATAGAATTAAAATAGTTGATTAATATTACAAAGGTACTTATCAGATTTTTAATAAACTCTAGTAGATGACCTGCAATGCTGTTGTTTCCAGGAGACAATGTCGACCTGTCGGTTTGCACAAAGAGTTGCACTCATCAAGAACGACGCCATCTTGAATGAGGAACTTGATCCAAAGTTGATGATTGTGAGGCTAAAGAAAGAAGTGCAACAGCTAAAAGAGGAATTGGCCATGGCAACTGGAGAACAACGCACAGATTCACTGAGTGAAGAAGACTTGGACAGGTTTTTTTTTACATGTCTCCAATACCACCTGTATTCTAGTATTTACATAGCTGATTGAAATCTTGTTGTACTTCCTTATTCTAAGCAACATATTTTTTTATTCTATGCTATACTTTGGACTATTGCAGGGTCCAAACTGACATATTTTCTTCACGCTTTGAACGGCTGTTTGTGAACCATATATACACATTTAAAAGTAAATAATTTGTATGTTCAATTTGCTTGCTTTATATCTTGGTGCTTGCTATTAGATATAAACCAAGCAAATTTAACATGCAAATTATTTACTTTAAATGTGTACATATAGTTCAC
The DNA here is from genome assembly GCA_963995525.1 of Escarpia spicata. Lineage (NCBI taxonomy): Eukaryota > Metazoa > Annelida > Polychaeta > Sabellida > Siboglinidae > Escarpia > Escarpia spicata. Next base: position 36,562,658 of record OZ023211.1, on the reverse strand, counting down.
AAACAGCCATTCAAAGCATGAAGAAAATATGTCTGTTTGGACCCCACAATAGTCTATAGCATTTTCTACAGGTGATTGTGGCTTTGTCAGAGCGAACAAGACAACAGATCACCAACAGAAACTCCATGATGATGTCAGCATTATGTGACAGTCTCAGGGGCAACTGTGTGTTGCTTGCTATTAGGATTATTCAGATTGTCTAACTTTTTCACATTCGTATTACTATTTACTATTACTGTTATTATGCAAACAAAAATATTTTATAGACATAGGCAGTGTTATATGTTTTTATCATGTTGATAAAATCACAACGTTATATTACATGCACTTCAAAATCAAAAATTTATATTCCCTACGTACTTTATCAGTTAAAGTTATGAAAATAAATAGTTATAATTAATATCAGTTGTGATGACATATTGATATTTCTTCCCATAACAACATATAACCTGCCATGTTGATGTTGTGAAAAAGATTGAAAATCAAGTATATGTATGTTTGTAAAGTAAAGGTATCTAGTTCATAGAACTGCTTAAAACACTTTACACTTTACTCCCTGGCAGACCTGTTCAATCGAACACCATCTCAACTTCTCTGGGAAGCATTCCTATGGACTAGATACTGCACATTGTAAAAGCTTACCTTTACTTTTGTACATTTCAGGTGTGTTGAAGCAGTACAGGTATTTCTGGATGATAAGAGTCCAGAAGCTATGCTCAGTGTCGGCGTGGATATGAGGAAGATTCATGAATGCTTTCGACTGCTCAAGGCAAGTTTCCTTTTCTTTATTTTATGTCTTATTTAATTACCTGTTTACCCCATGTGTAGACAGTTCGAAACAACGGGTGTGAGCATACTTTCAAACAGTTAATACAATGTCAGATTGAACTGTTTCAGTGATATTAAACAAAAACGGTGCAGACGAAATTGCTTCACAACATAGTACACCTTGTCAATGGTTAGGAAAACTGGTGTTATAATATTTCTATAAGCACAATAGCACAGGCAGGAACAGTATTCAAAGCTACCACTTAGAAGTGTGGACAGTTTTGTTTATTCCACATTGTTCAGCGTTGAAAAAGCTGACAACTGATACTGTTATATGTTGTCACAGGTAGACAGAAAAGTTTTATTATAACACAATTACAGTTTGATTCAAGTGTGATATCTATGAACATTGACAAACGGACACCATTGTTTAATATTGGCAGCCAATTCTAGTTGTCCAAAAACTGATGTTTTGATTTTTGTTTGAAATGATAAATTATTTATTAATAAAAAAATTGAATGATAGGCTTTATCGTTTCCAAATTCATTCATGATGTTTCAGAACAAAGTTCTGGAACGAAAGCCTGACAAAGGCCTAGACCCTGCTCATACACAAAGGTCAGAGGTGACATTGGACACAGAGCCGCCCGTTGGAGAATCTGAAAGGAAGAAATTAACAGAACTTATACGACAACGAGATAATGAAATAAGTATCCTTTCTGTGTGTGCGCGTGATGATGATGTTGTTTAATGTACTTTTTTGTAACTTCCGGGAATACTTTGTTTGCAGCTATATGGAACCATTCACAATTACTACATGCAAATATGGTCATTTTAACCTCACCTCTCCTTTACAATTATTTAAACTTTGTAAATCATATGTTTATAAGTCATCACATTAAGTAACAGTTATATTTAGTTTTTGTTTTAGTTATCTTGCCAGAGCAAACAGTTGTTGTTATGAAAACACCTGTATAACTGATTGCATTTACACAATGAATAATATGTTGCATTGTTTTTAAAATTTTACATAGTGGTCAAACAAATCTTTTTCTACCACCCTTACCACCTCTCTTTCAAGCGTTATATAAAATTGTGAAATGAAGTTTGTACCTTTGTGGATTCCACAGATCATAAGCTTTCAAATGATACCTCTTTGTTGAAATGTCTTCAGCCGATTTTTATGTATTTTGGAGAAAAAAAATGTTTTTATACAAAAACAGCGGTTTGGGAAAGGATGTCATTTTGTTACATATTTTCATGTTTTCTGTGGGTTTGTAGAAGCTTGCATTTTATTAGCTTTTCATTATTTCTTGAGGAATATAAACTGGACTTTGAAAGAGGAGATTATAAGGTAAGTATTTCTGCCAAAATCAAAAGATTTATAAGACATGGACTAGAAAGCTATTTTTGGCACAAGTGCAAAATAAGCATGTGACTTAATATACAGGCTATGACCTTGACTGCCGTGCGTGCAGACATTTTGGTAAACATGCTGAAGAAGGAAAAGAAGAAGGCATCAGACGCCATTCAGCAGCTTCATACAATAGGACTGGGTACACCCGGTAGTCACCAGGTGGCGCTGCAGACAATTGGTGCATCTCACACTCACCAAGCAGAGACATACAATGGCCGACATTCATTGTCAGCAGGAGACCGAGTGAATGGGGCGGCCGGGGACATCCAGAATACTTGTAGAGAGCGTGACAAGGTGGAAGCCACCAAGGCTAAGATCTGTAAGTTTATTCTTTTACATTGGTTATAACTAGCCCAAGCAGGGGACCTTCATCCAAACCCTGGCCCCATGTCAACCTCCACTCCAGACTTCCCATGTGGCACCTGCAGTCATGAGGTACATGAACATCACCATGCCATCCAGTGTGATGAATGTGACTGCTGGTACCACACGTCGTGTGTCCAAATAAATGATACCACATATGAACAATTAAAGCACAACAGTGTCCTATGGTTTTGCTCTTGCTGTGGGCTCCCAAACTATTCCAGATGTCTATTCTCAAGCAACATAACCACATCAAACCAATACTCAGTTCTGCAGTCTCTTCCAGACAGCAGTAAATACACAAATAGCATGGATGACCAAAACCCTACATTTGCACCTAATCCAGCAAATACATCTACCCCCGACCGAGCAAACGCTAAAAGAAAATCTAAACTAAAAGCCATGCTGATCAACTGCAACAGTGTCGAGAGCACAGCCAAAATATCCCAACTTCAGGCGACAATAAATTCAACAAACCCTGATATACTCTTCCTAGTGGAAACCAAACTTGATTCAAGCATCCCCACATATTCTTTTCTCCCCACAAACTATGATGCAATCAGAAAGGACCGCAACACTCATGGAGGTGGTGTTCTGATAGCACTGAAAAATGACATAATTGCAGACCCCCAAGATAAACTGAATACTACATGTGAAATAGTCTGGACTAAACTACACTTCTTTAATAACAAAGCCATCTATTTGGCATCTTACTACAGACCCCCAAATGATCATACAACATCCCTGGAAGCCCTACATGAATCCCTGAGTATCCTCTACCGTGGCTGCAAACTTCCTCCATCAGTTATAATCGCTGGGGACCTAAACCTACCAGACATCAACTGGGAAAACCTCTGTACAATAAACCAACACGCAGCAACAAAACACAACAAACTACTTGAAATAGTCAGTGAATATGGTTTAACAAATATGGTAAATGAACCGACCCGACTAGACTCTGGAAATATCCTTGACCTTGTACTTACATAAAACGCCGCCCCTATCTCCAGCATAAACACAGTGACAGGCATGAGCGATCACGAAGCTGTTCTCTTTCACATTAATAAGAACCAAACGAGGAAAACCAAACCTCCACACTAAGTGTACAACTTTAAGTCTGCTAACTGGGAAGCCCTCGGATCAAACTGTACCCTTCTTGCTCAAAAGTACTTTGCCCGAAATCCTGATAATCTAGACATTGATACAAATTTGAACTCTTTTCACCAAAACTACACTCAACTGATAGAACAATCTATCCCTAGCTGCATGACAAAATCAAAACCGCATTTACCCTGGATCACAAAAAACATAATCAGACTACAAAGAAAACGGGACAAAACTCATGCTAATACTAAGAAAACAAAGAAAAACAAACACTGGGAACACTTCAAGAACCTAAGAAAAGAAGTCAACAAAGAAATAACCAAATCCTACAACAGGTACATCATTAACATCATAGGTGAAAGCCTCACCACAAACCCTAAGCGATTCTGGTCCTTCATTAAACAGTTTCACCAAAGAACAACTTCCTATCCCAACTAAAGGCCCATCACCATACCCTTCAATCGAAACACTTAATATCGGAATAAATGGCATCATAAAACAGATTGAAGCTCTAACACCAAACAAGGCATCAGGACCAGATGAAATCCCAGCAAAAGTATTAAAGGAGACTGCCAGAGAAATATCTACAATAATACAACACATATTCCCGCAGTCATACACCTCCAGCAAACTCCCACAAGCCTGGACCACAGCTCTTGTCACCCCAGTATACAAGAAAGGCAGCAGAAGTGATCCTGTAAATTATAGACCAATTTCCCTGACATGCATTCTGTGCAAGGTGATGGAACATATCGTTCTTAGTCACATGTGGAAACACCTCAGTGCTAACAACGTTATCCTCCATCACCAGCATGGATTCCGAACTGGACTGTCCTGCCAAACACAGCTTGTGGAGGCCGTCCATGACTGGGCTTCCTCTATGAACGACCAGAAACAAATAGACGTCATCCTCCTCGATTTTTCCAAAGCTTTCGACAAGGTTCCCCACAAACAACTTCTCAATAAATTAAACTACTATGGTATCACAGGTCACACACTACAATGGATAACGTCATTTCTATCAAACCGCACCCAGATTGTATCAATAAATGGTTCCCACTCAGCTCCTGCAAATGTCATCTCCGGCGTACCCCAAGGCTCAGTCCTTGGCCCGGTCCTTTTCTTACTGTACATAAATGACATCACCAATTCAATCAACTGAACTATCAGACTCTTTGCCGATGACTCGATCCTATACAGATAAATCCAAACACCTGCAGACCATAAGATCCTTCAAACAGACCTAAACAAACTAGCCGACTGGACAGACAAGTGGCAAATGAACTTCAATATCCCAAAGTGTCAACTTCTCAGAATTACCCATAAACGCTAACCAAGCCACTTTACTTACACCATCTCAAACCAACCAGTTTCCCAAGACGATTCACATCCCTATCTTGGCATCACAATAGATCCCAAACTGTTGTGGACAAAGCATGTTAACACCACTGCATCTCAATCTGCTAGAACACTTGGCCTCCTCAAACGCTCTCTCCACCCTGCAACATCTAAAGTTAAGGAAACAGCCTACAATATGTTAGTAAGGCCAAAACTAGAGTACGGAGCTGTAGCCTGGAATCCCTATACACAAAATAACATTGATACCCTTGAAAAAATCCAAAGAAGCGCAGCTAGATTTACTTTAAATGACCACCGCCGCATAACAAGCGTAACCAGCCTCATAAATAAACTTGGTTAGCAGACTCTAGAAAGAAGACGATTACAACACCAACTTACCTTCTTCTACAAAATAAAACATAACCTCCTGAACATTACCCTACCACAACATCTTATAGTCCCATGCTCCCGTACACAAAACAGCGAGCCAAACAAATACATACAAATACATACACGCATACATACATATGCATACTCTTTCTATCCTAGAGTTATAAGAGCTTGGAATCTACTCCCCCAGAAACATTAAGCCTACCCACACTACACCCATTCCAACAAGCTCCGAGTACCATCCACCCTGTTGCTCCAGTCCACCTTACCAGACTATAGATAAAGATAGAGATTGTGTTTTTAACCTGCACAAATTATTGCACTTGTTTTACATAATTATTTGTTTTATTTTCTTTTAAAATTATTTGTCAAATTCAGTTTCACGCACACTTTTCAATGCGCACTGCACATCTCCTGGGTTAGCCCCAGAAGGGGCTGTGTGGAGAAACAACACCTAAGACCTAAGACCTAAGATAAGATAACAATGAAGGTTACCGAAATATGCTACGTAAATGTTGTAGTTGTGTTCAGAAGAATACATATTAGTACATTTGTGTGTATGAGTGAGCGAGCGAGCAAGAGTGCATGCGTGCGTGCTTGTGTGAGACAAAGAGACAGAGTTTGTGTGCAAGAATGCATGTGTTCGAGTGTATGTGTATGTGTGTGTGTGCACACTCATATGCTTGTGTGAACTGTGTCGACGAACCAACATCGTTCGCAGTGTCTAAGACACCGGAACTGGCACGGTTGTAGGTCGGTTAATACTTTATTTTAGGAATGATTATCAGGAAACCAGTTATATGCTTGAATAGCAGAAATTGTAAGCCTTCAAATGATATCAAGATTGTTGAGATCCGACGAACTGTAATGGTACTAGCAATCGTTCAAAAAGGTATTTTTGGGTCGAGTTTTGTAAATTTTTCACTCGTTTATCTATTTTTGATAACACTTGTTTAAACATTTTAATTCTCTGTTTCTGTTCTCATCTGGTCCCCACATCTCAGTCGTGATTCAGAAATCACAATAACTATCACGTGCAACTTTTTTGTTAACTTAATATTACATTATTTACTTCAGGATCTTCAAAACATACTGCTTTTATGGCTTCAGTGACGGGAAAATTTACCCAAACCCATAATCTTCATTTATGCAGAAGGAACAACGCAAGTCAGGTATTGATTGAATTAGGCCAAATTAATTACATGCAATTTTATTGACTGTATATTGTTATAAATTGTTACATACACATCCATTGTGACAACAACAGCAAGCATGCCGGCCCCTGACTGCTAAGCACTACTGTCTACTACATACAATTCATCATATGTGTGTGGGTCACTCCACCAATATATACACTATTCACCACATGTGTGGGGGTCACTCCGCCCTGCTAAAAGTCACCCACTGTTAAAGGGGGGGAGGGTGGAAATTCTAAACTTGATCAATAATATTACACGAACACACTCATCTAGCATACAGCACAACTACATTCTAACTACATAAATCGAAATCCAAATAAGCTGAATAAACGCTGTAAATACTCCCCAATAATTTTGAATGAATGAGGTCGATCCCGCTGCTGCTATTGCTTAAATACTGGTGTCTAACGCGCATGCGCGAGTCGCATAGCCTCGTAACCAAACATGCTATGAGCCAATAGCTAGGCTGCATGTGTTGTTACTTCCACATAAAACGCAGTATGTCCCCGTTGTTTACATACATTCATTTATGCAGAAGGAACAACGCAAGTCAGGTATTGATTGAATTAGGCCAAATTAATGACATGCAATTTTATTGACTGTATATTGTTATAAATTGTTACATACACATCCATTGTGACAACGACAGCAAGCATGCCGGCCCCTGACTGCTAAGCACTACTTTTCATTCAGCCACTGTTCGGAATCACCACAATGTTGAATTAGGCGAAAACAAGACATGTCCCACTTTCATCCTCTTTGTCCCTGCTATACTTTGTGTTGAATGGAACACTGGTCTTTTGTAGTGGGTGAAATGTCACTCGGAAGACAGGAGGCCTTTGAGATATTCCGACGTGATTACATGCACAACCAAACAATCGACGACAACAAACAAACATTGAAGGAACGATACACTGAGGCAAAGAGGCTCGGAGAGCACGTGAACAGGGCAAGGAAAAAGATCAGTGAGTGTAAAATATTACATCGATTGAAAACTTAAATTTTGCATATCGATTTGAGATGGACCAACCCTTTTCTGCTTGATATGTTCCTGAGCTTTGTTTATGCAGATCTAGGTACAAGAGACGTTATTGTTATTATTACCAGCAAAACTACCAGTCTTCTGGAAGGAATACCTTCGCAGTGTGTAAAGTAATAAACACAGCAACCAAGTCTTCAGTTTGATATTATGTGACAGAGATGGAGGGCATTATATACGAGGAAAACGGTTTCTCGGAGTATTCTTAAAAAATTGTTTTAACTCCCAATAGGCCATAGGCTTCCTTAACCACTTGTCAACTGGAGTTTTTGCTTTGGATGGCAATTTGTTTAAACTTTGTTCAAGCCTGTCTTCATACTGACCACATTTGTTTAACATAGTATTATGCTTTCCAGAAAAATCTGCTAACCAGTTTTGTTTTTGTGTTTTGTCAGTTTACATTGAATATCATTTCTTATATCAATTAATAATGGTATTACTGGTGTCTTTTTACAGACAAATTAAAGTCATCAATTGAACAGCATCGGATGTCGCGGGTCATGCAGGGTAAGAGACAAGTTATTTACAGTATTCTTCATTGTCAGTACTATAATTTACTGATTAGATTTATTATAAAGTATAAAATAATATAAAATGTAATTCCAACATATGTTTGAGATATACAAAAGATTATGCATAACTAGAAAATAATGACATAATTCATGAAATATGTTGTCATAAAAATGGTGTGTTTGTGTAATGTTCATTGTGTCATGTAAATATCCATAAAGACTACAATATATGATAATATCATTTTTCATGTTTTCTTATCAGGAGAAGTTGACCCCAATGACCCTGATGCAGATGACCTTGAGAGGGAGATGAGGTCACAGATAGAAGACGAGAAAGTGAGGTAAGCACCATATTGTTTTAGGCCAGTACATGTCAACATGGTCTCTCACAAACTTAATATCAAGCTTAGTTTTGTAAGTTTCAACGTTTAGGGTCAGTGTCATAGACTTGTCAGATCCCACTTGCATCCTTATATAGATCTGCCTATTAGGTGTTTGCCTTTGTTTAAATCCCTTAAGATGATGGCCTTTTGGAAGATGGTTATCAGACATCCGTTTCACTTTCCCAAATCATCACAGTGTTTGAATGTTGCTCAGGCGTATAGCTTTGCAGAATTACACTGTTGGTGGCTGGGTCCTGCCATTTTACACCAAAGATCACACACAGGCAGCACAGATGAAAACTGTTTCTACCTTTCCACCATTTGTAGCTACAAGCAAGCATTCAATGGACTACGTGCACTCAAGACAGAAATTGAACATCTGCAGCATTTGTTGGAGCGGTCAAAGGTGAAACTGATGAAAGACTTTGAAGTGTGGTGGGCCGAACAATCTGCAGCAGTCGAGGTTTGTTATCAGTTCATTAGTATTATTTAAAGGTAAACAAAAGGCAACTTTTTGGTGTTGTGCACCTAAAAAAGTTAACGCAAACTAACTATTTGCAACTACAGTCAACATTTTCACATCAATGGTTACCTCAGAATGCGGTGAAAATGGTGCTGTCCATATAACTTGAACTTTGTACCTTTCACAGGTTTATTCTGGACTTCTAGTAAACTACTGGGATTATATTGTTAAATGTATTTGAAATGGTTAGTTTATATTAATACTTTTAGATAAATCGACCCAAACAATTGTCTTTTGTTTCCCTTTAATTGTTCCTAGAATTGGTTGACATTCACACTTCTTAGAATGTAATATCTGACATGACTGCATTTCATAATTTCATAGATTTTTTAATATTTTGGCCGCTTCACATGGACCTTGTCAAAAAAGGTTGCTGCTGAGGTAACCATGGAAGATATTTTATTTGTGTTACTAACGTTTGTTAAAGCATCATATATATATATATATACAATAAACTATTTCCTTGGCCCACATAGATGTACAGTTAATAGATACAGATAATTCTTATAATTTTATATTGATGTACATGCATGCATGTGTGCGTGTGTGTGAGCATGTGTGCATGTACACATATTGTATAAATGGTGTGCATATAAAAGTTGATTTTCAAAATAAAGAGTTTTTTAAAAAACTAATACATTCTTAAGTGGGCAGCATGCCCTTGTCAAAAAACATGTCACACCCACAAACATTGCCATTTAGAGGCACTTCTCGCTAGATAAATTCTCTGAATTATACAGGTGATTTGTAGACACTGCATTCCACAGACGTAGACAAGTATTAATTTATGATCTAACTGAGGCACTTAAATATTCAGACAGGAAGCACACCTCTTCCTATCTCCAGAATGAAGAGTGCAATAAAATATCAATATTTCTAGGATCACCGAGGCCAGTTGAATCAACTGCCAACAGTTAAGTCGGCATGGAGAACACCCCCACCAAACTCTCACAGACATTCTCACAGACAGTCAACTGATTCATCGCTGGTATGTCCTTACTACAGCACCACCTGGTCTTCTCCGTCCATCACACAAATGACTTTGATGCAAAGCTTTAATTTAGTGAAAATTAACCAACATTATAATGGTCTCCCGTTAGCTAATTAGTTAATATGCTTCCGTCCTATGTGTGCTTCATTAACTTAGGACATTTGTTGATTCAGGGAAAATATAATATGACATTATTTACAACCACATTAAGCCAAGTGCTTTATTTAGAGATTTAAAATTAAAATCACAAGCTGTCACTTGACCTGCTAGTATTCATGACATTGAAAAAATAAAATCAAGATCTCTGCAATAGTTACTGTGTGAAATTAAGTAGCACTGTCATCGTTACAGGGCGTAATTTATTAATAGTTATTATATTGATATATTTCTGGATAACACCAGCAACCAGTATGTGCGTTCTACTTATTACTGCATTATAATTACTCTCATTATATCATCAGTTTTGATACGTCTTTTCTAACATACATCTTATGTTACAACTAATTACATTTGTCGCTATGTGAATTAACAGTCCAACATGTGCCCTTCTCTTAGATGACATCACAGTCAAGCAGCTGCAACACCCTCATCAACTCACAGCAAAGCTCACACAGAAGCCAGTCTCTTAGCAGACCAAATTCTCAGTTGTCGCAGCAACGCCAGCCGAGGCACCAGGCCTCTGACACAAGTGGATACGTGTCTGGCGGAAGCTCTAAATCAAGGTAAGGACTGTCGATGGTCATGCAGTGTAAATTATAGTCCCTGGAGACCATCACTCGTAAGTGTACCTAACTGATCAATCAATCACAATCACAATACTTTATTGTCCCTTGTGAGGGAAATTCATGTGGAGTGTAGCAGCATATTAAGACATATAAAACAAATGTACATGCAATATACACAATGTAAAAATAAAAAGACTAAAAGTAATAACAGTTATATCGGTTAAATAAATAAATAAATAAATTAAATATGTTGATAATCATGACGTGTAAGTATACCTCTAACTGGTAACTCTAGGGCCGGTTTCATGAAGCGTACTTAAAGTTACGCAATTACTTAGCGTCACGTGTTTGCGTAAACTTCTATGCTCGCTTATATTTAAAAAATCACGTAATTTACTAAGACAGTCATCTTAGCCTTAAGAACATTCTTAGCCACTTCATGAAATCGGCCTCTGGTGTGTAAGTGTATCTAACTGATAACCCTGATGTGTAAGTATCTTTCTGATAACCCTCACGTGTAAGTGTATCTTTCTGATAACTCTGATATGTAAGTGTATCTTTTCTCATAACCCTGATGTGTAAGTGTATCTAACTGATAACTCTGGTGTGTAAGTGTACTTTGTCTGATAACCCTGATGTGTAAGTGTATCTTTCTGTTAACTTTGATATGTAAGTGTAACTTTTCTGATAACATTGATGTGTAAGTGTATCTAGTTGACAACCCTGATATGTAAGTGTATCTTACTGATAACCCATATGCATAATTGTATCTTTCTGATAACCCTACGCCAAAAATATATTTTTCATGGAGAATGATATGTGATATCATGGAGAATTATATCTGACCTGTAAGTGTATCTCTGATAAATCTGACATGTGAGTGAGTATATCTGTAAATGTAACTCTCGTATCCCTGACATGTACTCTTATTCATCTGTTATGTAAATGTTTCTCTGTGATGTCATTGAAGTGTTACATCTCTGATATCCTTGAAAGTTAAGTGGATCTTTCTGATATCCTTGTTATTTAAATGTATGTATCTTATATCCATGACATGTGTATGTCTCTTTCATATCTACAACATTTCAGTGTATTGATCTGATAATCCAGTCTCATCAATGACATTGCATCTGTCTGCAGTAATTCTTTTGCAAGTTCTCCCGGATGCGTTCCTCCGTGCAGGATACTGCTGCCACTGTAACATTTCAGTGAGATGTTTAGTTCCTTTCATTGTAGTTCCACTCCAACCCAGCCCATCCCTGCTGCCATCCCTCTTACAGGGGATTCAGAGGCTGACGCTGACATCATGGCCTTCCTCAAAGCCAGGCAGAATATCCTTCAAAATGGTGAGTCAACGAAGCAATAGTTGGAAAGTGTCACAGCTAGTGATGAATACAGATGTAATACACCACATTATCTTCTTGTCTTATTTGGATATGGCTATCGAGATCCAAAGTGGTGAGTCAATGAAGCAATAGTTGGAAAGTGTCACAGCTAGTGATGAATACAGATGTAATACACCACATTATCTTCTTGTCTTATTTGGATATGGCTATCGAGATCCAAAGAGTACAGTATTAGTAAGGATTAGTTAGATTGTAAATAGAAGTACCAATTGTAATTCAGTTATTGTTTTTACAATAAGTTTTTATGTTTTCTTTCAGTCTAATAAAACATAACTCGAATCTACACACAGACACACAGACACACACACACCACACGCATGCATGCACGCGCGCGCACGCACATACACACACACAAACTATACAATACTGATTTGTAAGCTTTACATAATTTTAATTATATACATCACCAAAATCTAAAATTAATGAAAAATTAGGAAAACACAAAAACTGATGTTCTGTCAACTGACAGCAGACAGAAACATTAATAAGGCATTAGTGTCAACATCAAGGGGATAAATATATAAAAGAATGCAAAGAAACAAACATGTGTAGAACTAAACTTGTTTTCTTGCAGCAGACAAGCAGGGATACAGGTAGCAGATACAGAGAACGTAAGGAAAAGGAACGCGACATCTTGCATGTATCAGCCGATGTCGCTACTGTGAAATATGTGTGATACGTGGAAACCTTTACAGGGACACAAACTAACTACAGATCTTCACTGTGTTAAGGGAGATGAACAAGTTGTCTTAGATCAGTATTACAACACTGTGCCAATGCTTTAGCTTGCCATGTATCCATTGCCCTTAACAACAGTCAATGTCCCAACTTGCCAAATTTTAGACATGTGGCTGATTCAGTCACAGGGTCCGGATTAATCTTTGTGTTATCATTTCTGTGCATTTGATGACTAGTCTGTGTTGTGCATCTTGGCTAGAGCTCAGCATACCCTTTGATATTCATTTGTGTCACCAATTTCTATTTGTGTCCCAGACTTTTGTGTACAGTTTATTAATGCTGCAGTGACCTGATAACAGTTGTCATAGCAGCTCAACTCTTATGTCATATATTTAAGATTTATTGCCAAAGTTCTGTGCATAATAGATACTTTTTAAGTCACATGTCTTAGTAACAAATTTGTGTACGCACATAATGTGTAATTTATTGTTTTTTAGTACTTTGATATATTCCTAGTGCGAGTTCTGGTCTGTTATATATAACGTTTCATACAAAATCAGGAGGAAGTCGCTTTGATAGCAACCAATTGAGATCGACAGTGTATTATAAGAGGAATGATGATGTGAAATTAAGCTGTCATTCCAGTCATGGGTTAATGATGAGTTGATTCTGTACAGTTTTACATGTGCGTGTAGTGTTACATGTGCGTGTAGTGTTACATGTGCGTGTAGTGTGCCAAATAAACCCAGGTAGAGTTACGTGTGCCTTAACGCTATATGACTAATGGAAAAGGAACCAACATTTTATACATGCGTTCATACACCCGCACAGCAACACACACGTGTACACACCAAATCACGCACACAATAACACATGCATACACACACACCACATCACTCTCACACACATACGCACACACACACACACACATACACACACACACACACACACACACACACACAGTACCAGAAAACTTGGACATATTGTGCAAATTTGAAACACGAACGCGCAGTATTGTCGCATAGCAAGTGTATTCTATCCTTTATGTAGTTTTTTCATCTAGACTGCGCACATACACCTTCACCTGGCTCCAACTACGTTGTATCGTATATGTTCACCTGTGGACAGGGGTCGTGAACGACCACCTGTAAGTACTTGTAACAGACGTTGGGTGTCAGTGTATAAATACAGACCGTGAAAATATGACGGCTAATAGCCAGCGGTCATTTCGAACGAACAAACAGAAACCAAATGGTTGGCCATGGTGTATCGCTCAAACTTGGCAAAACACTCGGTCTTTGGCTTCACTCGTTGCATTGTTAATGCCCTCAGTCTGCCGTCGCCACTTCACCGGTGGCATGCAACATTTTCCTATTAAATGTACATAACTGATCATTTGAAACAACATTTTATGTATCTACCAAAATTCGGTAAGAACGTAGTAACCACGTGTGCTCCAGAACGCCACATATCTTCTTGTCACGTGTCTCCATGGTGAGCTGGTGCTGGCCTGCGCATTATACCAAATCGCAGATCATGGGGGTCAGAAAACACGTCAAGCCTTTGCAGAGACAGCAGAGACCAGTGCAGAGCGCTAGAACGATCCACGCCGATAGCCGCCAGAGCATTACAGCCGGCCAGACAATGCACGATCGGCAGATATGTGCGCAAGATTTCGTTTGATCTGCTTTAGCGTCGAGTCCGTTGACTGCATCGCGTTGGCGTAGTAGTAGGCCGTCCACATGAAACTGGAGCAACCAGTGAGCGACAACGACGCATTAGCACAAGGTGGCTATTGCAGGGGCAGTCTCCATAAGGGTGTGTGTGTGCGCATGCGAGGGTATCACGGTGTACCTGTGTATATCAGTGAGTGCGTGTGTGTATCAGTGAGCACGTGTGTGTGTCTGTGTGTGCGTGCGTGCGTGCGTGTGAGTATATATCACAGTGTACGTGTGTGTATCAGCGAGTGTGTGCGTGTGCGTGCGTGGTTTGTGTGCGTCCGTGTGTGTCACTATGTGTATTGTATGTGAGAGTGCATATTGACGGGTCTAATCCCAGATGAAACCCTGACTCTGAACAGTATCCGAACACTCGGGGCACTTACAAGAGGATGAAGGCGGCGAAGACATAGAGGGCCGCCATGACGACGAAGACGAGGCCACGGAAGAAGTGCGCCGACGCCGCGTATGCCAGGTCGAAGCCCGACGTCCCCACGATGTCGCAGAGCACTTCCGCCACGCCGATACTGGCGAACAGTTCGGCTGCGAAGGAAGAGGATCAGTCAAGTTATACCGCTGACATTAACACGTACGTTTCATATCTATGCTGTTATTATAAGTCACCGACGACACTGGTTTAAGGCAGGTGTCCATTGTGGAATGTATTTCTGCCTTCGTTTGCATACCCGAAAATATGGAAAGACAGCAACGGAGAATCACGCCTTGAGAGCAACCTCCCAGATGACCTTCCTGGGGCTAACGACAACTAGACCCTCGTCGCGTAGTTTCAGTCCCTTGGGGCTAATTCTGAGTATCCAGGGGTCTGTATTAGCCAGTCTTTGCTTTCAAGTTCGTTCGAGAAAGTAGTGTTATCGGACAACAATTGAGGTCACTGGTATATACCTTGATCACCGGGCGCGGCCGCTGCTGACATCATAGCCTCAGTCATAGGTATGATTGTTGCCGTGCCGAGGTTAATCACAGCCACTGAAACATAAGTCCATTGTTTTCAACTCCCTTCGATATGCACCCTTAGTTTTCAACCCAGTGGCGGATCTAGGATTTCGTAAAGGGGGACCGGGAGGCCAATACTAGAGGGCAAGCTTAGTGATCCATTTCGTTTTCCATGTTAAAGTGTAATAGTGCAATTAATTATATATGAAAAGATTAAAAAACATTTCCAAAGAGGGCAAGGTCACTGTTTCAATCGGAAACAGGCCGGTATTTAAATTTATTTTAAAGTTAATTTAATAAAAACTAATTTAACTGATCAGTCGGCATCCTCGCAAACGCCATAACGGAAAATAAGTACTCGGGCTACATTTGTCGTCATACCCGAAGAGCTCATGACACACCTGCCAGAACGGCGTTGACGTCTTACCTGTCCAGAGCAGATAAGACGTATCGGCGATCGTCATGACGACACTTCCGGCGACGCCGAGCGCGCAGCCGATGAAGCAGATGCAGCAGCTGGACAGCCATAGCTGCATGACGGGAATAAGCATAAAGCCAGCAACGGCCTTTAGCAGGAAGCCGGACGCCTGGAAGTAGCCGACCATCACCGACGTCCAGCAGAAGGGCGCAGCGACGATGTAGAGTAGATCGACGTCGTTGCGCCCGAGCGCGATCAGCGACTCGAACACAAACACGATGATCAGGAAGCGAAGCTTCGTCGCCGATGTCTGCGGGTTGCTGCTCCGGAAGTACATCGTGAAGACGCTCACGGCGCGCTTGCAGGTGTACACGACGCTGAACCGCTGCTTCTGGTTGACCGTCGAACACGTCTCCGGCAGGAAGACGAGCACGTGCAGTCCGGCGATGCCGAACAACGTCGCGATGACGTAGAACGAGTCCAGGTAGCCGAATTGCGCAATCATGTGCCCGACGGCGACGTTGCCGAGGCCGGTGGCGACGAAGACGAGCGCGACCGCCGACACGAAGCGCATCGAGCGGCGGTCGGTCGACGTGATGTCAGCAAAGTAGGCGTACGTCACGCTCTGTAGCGTTATATAGGAGCCGAACACGCCGTCGGCGACGCAGCCGATGTAGAGGTAAGTGAGCGACTTCTCGAAGTTCACGACGTACGCCCACACGAGGCAGTTGACCAGGCCGCCGACGCACGGCAGGAACAGACCCATCTTGCGGCCGAACGAGTCGGACAAGGAGCAGATGAAGAGCGTGGAAAACAGAGCGGGAATACACTTGGCGAGATTGAGGTAGCCCAAGAACTGTGCCGAGTCTGCCTGGATGATTTCTTGCTGTAGTATCGCTCCTGCGGTCGTCATGTTGACCTAATAAGATGAACGTCGGCGACATTTTGTTGAAGCACCTTACCTGGTATGTATCATCGCCCGCGGTTAAAGCAGTAAACCCCGTTTGGCGTGTTTTGTTGGCCTTGGATTACACATATCCCACAAACATTTTGAGCCTGAGTTCAGCTGCTGTTGAACGCAAATTCGCGTTGTTGGAGATTGTTGGCGGTGTCGAGGGAGGGTAGTTGGATATTTTTGCAATGTCAAGGGGAGTGGTTTTAAAGATTTGTTTGCCGTTCGACTTTTTTGCTGGAGTCTCAATGATATAAAATCAAATAGAACTAGTTTCTTCCAAGCGGAGTCCCCCATAAACTGAACCCTTTGTCACAGCGGGGGATATATACGCACCTATCACACCCCACCCAGCCTACCGTCCTAAGTGTCCTACTTTGTTATCATTGGTACATCTTTGACAGCTGAGGCTTTACGCAATGGGGGTGTGGTTGTTTGTACGTGACATCATGCACGAGACAGTGCACTTACCAGACACGCTTGAAGCCTGTCGTCGTTCGACATGGTGAAGTCGTCGACTGACGGCGAATACTGCGTGGCGACGACCCCAAAGACGAGCTGCTCCTTCAGTGGGATACTCGCTCTATATGCCAGATTGTAGAGAAACAATGTTATCTCTACTAACCGAGGCCGATTTCCCCAGCACGTCTTGGACGTCTTTGTTGGCATTGCCTCCTGCCACGGTCCTGGCCCCGGCCCC
The DNA here is from genome assembly GCA_963995525.1 of Escarpia spicata. Lineage (NCBI taxonomy): Eukaryota > Metazoa > Annelida > Polychaeta > Sabellida > Siboglinidae > Escarpia > Escarpia spicata. The sequence goes on along the minus strand of OZ023211.1, from coordinate 36,545,080 downwards.
GACCTCGACGCCGGCTTTCGTTCCTGCTCCTGCGGCGGCACCACGATTGTCAAAGGGATTGGCGACAGCTCCTCCTCCTCATCATCATCATCACCATCCTCGATCAATTTATAATCATCTCCACCGAAATCTGATTCCTCCGGTTCTTCTTTTAAAAGTGGTTCGCGTTCTTCGTTTTCTTGAGCTGCGTCCGGCTTAGCCAGACAACTACACAGACCGCCTTTCTTCTTTCCCTTGCCGCCTGTAGCGCCAGCTTTTTCTTTGCTATGTTTATGGTGAGCGTCCTTCTTTTTCTCCGGCATGATCAACAAGGTTATGTGATTCACATATACCCTTGACCATTGAGTAGAACCACAATTCAGTTACCTACAGCAGCCATGTGCGGTATATATGGCTGCACATGAATGACCTCATGGTACAGCCCGCGCAATTGACGGTATAGAATCACCAACGGAGTGGGTAGCCAATGAAGACGCATCTATTGCTTTTATGACGTAGAGCGCACGGTAACTTTATACGTCATTTTCTAGGCAATAAGAGGTGTGCTGGATTGCATGGCATTGTGTAAAAAAAACAATTAATTCGTTTGATGGTGTAGACTATTCAAGCGCTGTATATAAACAATTACAGCGTACGCGTGCACATTTTATATGTTTAAAAATAAATAATATTATTAAGTTGACGTTTTGCCGTTAGGGGCCTACTGCTCATGTTGCCATCTGTTAGTTGCCTTTGTTCCCTTTAACCTAACCCAAACAGGGGCGGATCCCGAGAGGGTAGTCTAGGGAGTTTGTTTGCTGCCGCGCCGCCTAACTTCAGCTTCTCCGCTGTTTCGGCTGGACGGGACCCATATCGGAAGACGGGGAGGGGGGTACTGTTTAAAAAATGTTTGCAGCCGCGTCGGCATAACTTCACGTTATTGTAACCTAAACGGGGGTATATTTCCAAGGGTCTAGGGGGCACGATCGCGTGGGCCCATTATAAAATGTCTGCAGCACACCAAGCTCTTAAGGGGCTCTAGGGGGTACGTTCGCCAGGCCTCCTTGAATCGCCTATGCCAACGAAAGTGAAGCGCATGAATTGTGGTTTCCGGATATGTAAAGTTGCACCCTAGCCAGGGATGTAAGTGAAAATCCGCGCATGTATGAAGTTGGCAAATGTGCCCTCCTTATAAGGGGCGCAAATGTGCATATATAATGCAATAACTGACTGTTGATGCTCTGTGGACTACTCTTTCCCACGCGGTAGCTGCATTTAGCCTTAACATTTCAAGCTTTTTGTAGGCCTTTTAATTGTTATACCACTACGCAAGTCGGGTGATTCCCTCCTCCCTGCCCCTTTTGCCCGACACACTTTTCCTCCTCATCTAAGATTGTGTGTCACGAACATCTCCATGCCTCATATCTGCTGTATGGAATGACCTCATCTAAGATGGTGTGTCACAAACATCTCAATGCCTCATATATGCTGTATGGAATGACCTCATCTAAGATGGTGTGTCACAAACATCTCAATGCCTCATATCTGCTGTATGGAATGACCTCATCTAATATGGTGTGTCACGAACATCTCCATGCCTCATATCTGCTATACGGAATGACCTCATCTAAGATGGTGTGTCACGAACATCTCCATGCCTCATATCTGCTGTATGGAATGACCTCATTTAAGATGGTGTGTCACGAACATCTCCATGCCTCATATCTGCTGTACGGAATGACCTCATCTAAGATGGTGTGTCACGAACATCTCCATGCCTCATATCTGCTGTATGGAATGACCTCGTCTAAGATGATGTGTCACGAACATGTCCATGCCTCATATCTGCTGTATGGAATGACCTCGTCTAAGATGGTGTGTCACGAACATGTCCATGCCTCATATCTGCTGTATGGAATGACCTCGTCTAAGATGATGTGTCACGAACATCTCCATGCCTCATATTTGCTGTATGGAATGAACGATGGATGTTTTAACTATTTCTCGAACGTAACGTCAACTTGATATTAGATTGTTGCCAGCCCACGGGTGGATGCAGAGAAAGTACTCGGGGGGGGGGGCAAAAACCCCTACTGGCGCCGACGCAAATTAATATTTGAGGGCCTGAGTCGGACATTCAGCACGACTCCGCTGTCGGATCATTCAGGACATCGGAAGACGGGAGGAGGTGTGCTGTTGAACATTTTTCGCCGCCGCGCCGCCGTATCTTCAGCTTCTCCACTGTCTCGCGGGCTGGTTCGACTGTGACATCGGAAGACGGGGGTGGGGTGCTGTTGACATTTTTCGCCGCCGCGTCGGCACAACTTCACCTTATTGTAACCTAAACGTGGGGCACATGACACATTCCAAAGGTCTGGGGTCACGGTCACGTAGGCCCATTCAAAAAGGTAGAAAAAGGGGCATGTCACATACCAAAGGTCTAGGAGGGACTATTCGTGCCCACAGCCTCCCCTGGAACCGCCTATCCACTCTGTTTTATATCTTACTGCACACTTTATTTTGTACATTTAGTATTGCTAATTATGTTTTGAATACCTTATAAAAATATTTGTAGTTTTGCTTTTTATTTGGACTTACTTGACTTATATGCATAGACAAACTTGACCCATCGCTGTCATTCTGAACGTCACATCCTTTGAACAAGATTGCCGTCCAAAGCTATGAGTTCCAGACGGCATGTGGTCAAGGAAGTCTTTGTCAACCTGCGCATAACCCGCCCTCATCGGATAGCTGTCAATGTTATGTTTAACATATTCACACATCACACATAGCATTAACACAATTATCAGATAATTAATGTTGTTCCTCTGTGAGAATGAGTACTTTCTGATATATAATGTACACTGTTCCTTCATGAATGTTACCCCTCCATCTTAGCTTATCCGGTGTTGCTGTTAATAGCGTGAGTCCAGCGTAATGTTTGATTTGGTCGCTCCATCTCTTCCGTGGCCTTCCTATTTTTCTGTGTACACTGTATTTTAAATTAATGCACCACAACAATATTAACGAGGTGTTCCTTCGGTGCGACAGACATGTCCAAACAACCGGAGTCTTCTATGCTTGATGACATCTGAGATGGATTCACGGGTGAATGTCTCCTGTATGATCTGGTTCATAGGCGGATCCAGGGGCACGTGCCCCCTAGACCTTTGAAATTTTGGGTGCCCAGAACTTTTTGAAAGGGCCACCGGTACATGCCCCCTAGATCTTTTGAATGTGCTCACGTTTAGGTTAGAATAACTTGAAGTTACGGCGGATCGTCGGCGGAAAATACAAAATAATATTAATTTCGTTCTGCCGCCAGTGTGGAGGGTTTTTGGCGAGAGTCAATTGGACGTTTTGGGGCGCCGCTAGACTACCTCTGGATCCGCCCCTGTGGTTATTTCGTAGTCTGTCAGCCCTAGCAACACCTCAGATAGCCCGCAGACAACACATCTCAAAAACTTATGTGTCTCTTGCGATCGTGTGTCCTTGTTTCTGGATCATAGATTGTTGTAGACAGTATAAGGGCCCCATATAGTCTGGCCTTCATTCTTATTGAGATGCCTTTGTTTGAAAATATGTTATATCTGAGTCTACCAAAGGCTGCTGATGCGCGCGCGCGCGTGCGCTCTCTCTCTCTCTCTCTCTCTCTCTCTCCCTCTCCCTCTCCCTCTCCCTCTCCCTCTCCCTCTCCCTCTCCCTCTCCCTCTCTCTCTCTCTCTCTCTCTCTCTCCCTCTCCTTCTCCCTCTCCCTCTCTCTCCCCCTCTCCCTTTCTCTCCATCCCTCTCCACCCCTCCCTTCCTCCTCCCCTTCCTTCCCCCTTCCCTCCCTCCCTCCCTCCCTCCCTCCCTCCCTCCCTCCCTCCCTTTCTTCATTCCTTCCTCCCTCCCCCCCTCTCTATCTCTCTCCCTGTTCCCTCCCTCTCTCTCTCCCTCTCTCCCTCTCTTTCTCTCTATCTCTCTCTCCGTCTCTCTCTTTCTCTCTCTCCCTCTCTCTCTCCCTCTCCTTCTCCCTCTCCCTCTCTCTCTCTCTCTCTCTCTCTCCCCCTCTCCCTTTCTCTCCATCCCTCTCCACCCCCCCTTCCTCCTCCCCTTCCTCCCCCCTTCCCTCACTCCCTCCCTCCCTTCCTCCCTCCCTCCCCTCCTTTCTTCCTTCCTTCGTCCCTCCCTCCCTCCCTCCCTCCCTCCCTCCATTCCTCACCCTCTCTCTATATATATACCCCCTCTCTCTCTCTATATATATATCCCCCCTCTCTATCTCTCTCCCTCTCCCCTCCCTCTCTCTCTCCCTCTCTTTCTCTCTATCTCTCTTATCTCTCTCTCTCTCCGTCTCTCTCTCCCTCTCTCGCTCTCTCTCTCTCTCCTTCTCTCTCTCTCCCTGTCTCTCCCTCTTCTTGCTCTCCCCCTCTCTCCCTCCCTCCCTCCCTCCCTCCCAAGCTAAAACTATCAAGACATACATAAAATAATAATCATCAATAAATAAATTTACAATAAAATATTAATGAATACATTAGTTAAATAATAGGCTAGTTAAGCTAATTAAACATATAAAAAAGGCTAGAACTGCATTAAAATATAAAATGTACTAAACAAACCTTAGCTAAAAATATCAAGACCTACATAACAGATACTATTAATAAATAAATAAGTAGACAATAAAGTATTAATGGGTAAATAATTAAAATAATAAGCTAGTATAATAGTACAAAATAATAGTAATAATAAATACTACGATGTGGAGAGTGAATGGTAATACTGGGGGGACTGCCATAGCTTCGGTATTACTCCACTGCCAGATCATGGCATCGGAAGAAAGGTGAGGTGCTGTTGAAAATGTTTCCCCGCCGCACCCGCTTATTACTGGGCAGAACTATAAGTCTGCCTTCCAAATGCCTCCCCTTTTTACGGTCGCCCAAAAAGCAAAATACCTTAATCCTCTCAGATAACCAAAAACCAAGCATTCACGCTCACATTTACTGGGGGCGGAACCATATATCTGTCCCCGGTGAAATTCCGGGGGTAGCTGCCCCCTCCGCCCCCTCCCCCCTCCAAGGGGACAAGTTCAGAGAAGGGACTGTCACACGGTACATTTCATGGATATTGAGCACCAGGGTTCCACTGATTCACTGTCCGTCAAAACTGTATGGATCTTAGAACTGTCTATGTTACACACCTTATTCGATTGAAACCAATTTCCAGACAGACAGCTGCGAATGCATAAAAACACACTTATCGTATTATATGCTGAAGATGTATTCATGAACTTGCACGTCATGTTTTACATTTAGATAATGATAATGATGTTTACTACATGATGGCTGGGCACACTGTGTTCAGTTAGTTGAAGTACATTCTTAGGGTATATGTATATATATCTGCAAGCGTCTACATGGAATAAGATATCTCCTCTGTGATTTGGAGAGCTCGGAGAGGAAACGTGCGGGGGCGCCAAATTATGTTTTGCACCAGAGCGCCGACAACCCTCAATTCAAGTCCGGAATCTCTACAAACTACGCAAACGCGCTTCACGAAGACACTCGTCGATATTCTGGAAGACAGTTGATGTGCACACGTTCGTAAAAGTTCCCCTTGAAGTTGTGGTATGCACTCAACGCGCGCTAATTAGATCAGAACGCATTTAGTAGGTTTAGGCCTATACTAGCTTACTTGTTAACATTTTAAATACGAGCAAAAATGCTCGTCACCTGACGAAATGCATTGCTAGAAGACAGTCGTGATAGTAATATTTACAAAATGCTAGAAAACACAGAACATCGTTACATAAATACCATAACGCATTCGCAGATAGGTCTACTCGTTGTTTGTTCAAAATTACAAAGGTCGGGGAGAAGTCAATGGATAGGCCCTAGGTCATTGACAGTGTAGAATTGTTAACTAATATTCGTATAGTTATGCTACTGGCATGAGGGTAGACATAAGCATTATTGTGTCTGCGTCTACTCCACGATGCCAAGTCTATGGCGCAGCTAGAGCCGTTTTCCCGAAGTTTTTTTCTGCGCGCGCTCTTTGTGTTATACGTATTACGTTGGCGCAACAGTTGTCGCGCTTACATTTATCCGGGCGTTAAATTTTATCCGGGTGATGTTTATTTGCGTATGTAAGGCATAATATTTGGCACCAGTAGATCACGTAGTGATAAATAATATCCAGTAGTTAAATATGTTTCGTTTGTTGTCATAATACGAGCGTTATAGTTAGAGTATATAATTATAATTTGCTGTTTCTGATTTGCGACAACATATAAGAGTAAGTCACGTGACGTCTGCGTGGAGAAGAAACTGAATTTACGACATAAATTGTTTATGTATGTGGGAAGCAAACATTTTATAATTTATGTATATATATATATATATATATAGACATATATGTAAGAATCTTTAAGGAACGAACTGATTTACCCCATATAAAATGTGGAAATTTGAAAAGATATAGGGGCACGTCCTATTCTAGGGGTCGTAACTCCTGAAAGTTTGGCGTTCGTGGTTCAATTAAGCCGTCTAAGATGGAAACTTTAACCTACATAGCCTACACACATTTCTAATTCAATTATAATAAGATTCTTCGTGCCTACAGACGCATAAGAAAGAAACAATTTTAGACATCTCACACACGGACGCAAACACACATGCACGAACTCGCGCGCATGCACATATACATGCATAGAAGTACGCATGTGCACTGATGCACACACATATACATACACGCACGCACACATTCACACATGTGTGCATTGCGTGTTGTGGAACTCATGAAAAAATAAAATATCCCGGGTTATAGGTTTTTATGGTGCGATTCGTTTTTGTGAACTTCAATAGATGTCCCATAAAAGCATGGGAGTGCAGTTTTATAGATTTTGGCGAGCCTCAAGGGGGGCAGTTTCAATTAAGTCTCAACGAGTACCTATACTTGTAGACATGCAAACACTCTTTTTTTGGTGAGCGTGAAATTCTCCTCATGCTTAGATTTCACAACTTGAAAATTAGGATATATATATTACACTCACATACACTCGCTCACATGCATAAACACGCACACACGTACACACGCACACACACAAATGCAACTGGCTGCGGAGGCCTAAATTATAGTTGTTTAGATGGACGCATCATTCGTTGAATGTTCTTTAAAAATGAATTATGTTTGTCGCTTTGGATTGATGTGATCGAACCCCTTTCTACTGAAATTGTAATAATAAACTATTTCAAGATAACGTAGCCTATCTCACTATGAGTACGAATTCAACCACATTGGGAAGTTGGGAACGTGACGTTTAGCGTTGCCTTACCAACTTTACAGAGGCACATATTCGACATGTGACACACCCCTTCACATGTGAAGTTGGTAGTACTCGTAGGGCGAAATGGAGTTGTGATTTACGTGAAATAATTCAAAACATGCGTTGATTAGTATATGTTTTATAGTCTGAAGCAAACGACAGTTGAATTTGGTGGATTACCTGTGGTCGTAGTGACGAGGCCTTTGACAGGGGGATTCTGACACCTGGCGTTTTAATTGACATATCGTATTATCGCCCAGTTTTGACCTGTTTTACCGGTAGAACACCAACACAATTCAACGATGTCACTTAGAATAATCTGCCTTAATGCAAAACACTTGCAAACAATAAGATGGTCTACTAGGCCTATGCAATTACAGGTAAGCATATTTTCGAATACTTGTATACATTCTTGCCTCATTTTAAATGTAATATACCCCAGGTAGGCACTTCAAACGATTCTGCTCGCTACGTAATTTTCCGTGCGCCGCGATCCGTTCACGATTTAGCCGTGTCGTTTACGCACCGACCGGGTAGTGCTTTGTTTTAACTCTTGGATTCGCGCGCTTTATCTGGTCGTTGACGTCATTGGCTGATGGATTCATTTTGCAGGTAAGTCGAAGTTTATTTACGTGTCTTTCTTTTTCAAATTTGACCAAATAATCAGCTAGATTTTATCGATTTGACGACATAGCTGTTTTTCAATAGTAAAGTTAGCACATTTGCATTAGTATAAGAAGAAATCGTTTGTGTTTAGCAAGATCTACTAGGTTTATATTAGTCTGTGTTGAAAAATCTTTGGCGGAATCGGGCGCCATCTATGATTTTGAACAGTTCCAAAAAATTGTTTCACCATTGTCAGGCATTGCGTTTCGATGAAATCGCATGCGCGTATACAGAACCAGGTCGGATTAAGCTATATAAGTATGTCTAAGAAAAAAGATTTAGTGTTTAGCCTGATCTATAGGGATTTATGCTAGTCTGTGTTGAAAAATCTTCGGCGGATTCTGGCGCCATATATGGTTTTTGAGCCATTCAAAAATCATGATACGATTATTTGACCGATCTGTGACTATTGGTTAAGGCTTAAGCCACTTGCGCCGCGTCATCGACATCGTGATGATGTCATCGGAGCCATATTGTGACTTATTCCACATTAACGAAATTAAATCACTATAACACAACAGTCAAAGTAGTAGTTTAGAGTTGCTAGACTTTCACTTTGTTTAATTAATAGCCTATTACTATGATACTATGGGCCAAGCATGGTAGTCTTAGACTTAGGCTAGCCTTAGCCTAGGAAAGGGCTGGTTACTGCTTACTCTTGCCTTGGCAGTCTTAGCTTGGGTTTAGCATGGCTTATCATTATGCCATTATTTATGGTTATGCTTTTATTTAGACTTAGAAATAATATAAATTTCATTATGCAATAATTTTAAATAATTATTGTTACATATTAAATCAACAATTTGTTCGAATTTTTGTTTACATCAAATACGTAAATTATCCAACTAAATTTGTTTTAAAAAGTGTTTCAAGATAAACAGTCACTGCACAACATTTTGTAAAATGTAATATAAACCATAATGCCTTGGACAGATGTAACATAATTCGTTTCATTGTGTGACAACTGACATAATGCATTATTATAGAATTTCACTCTGCTCTCTTGAGTAACAGTTGCAGGGATTAGAAAATTATTTCACAAGATTTTCATGCAGAATCAAAACAGTTATCAAAATATGGTACACGATGGCCTTTTTATTTCAGATATTCGCAATTACATGCAGTGACACTGATCTTACACTGATCTGTGTCTGACTGTGAAGGTACCGAGCCACAGAGTCGTCTGAATATGACATTCATCACATGCCTGCATACATACACATTTAATCTTGCTGATTATATATCTGATATCTAGATTGAACAGTGTCCATTCAACACGACATGAACATTACTTATAGACATCATGCTGACGAACACAACGTTTTTCTACAAGATACTGAAATATGAACCTGCACAGATCTTGCAGTCTACTGGCATTAAACTATGAGACAATCAACTGCCAATATTACAAAAAGACTGCATTGTGAGCACACCAGACTTCTTCTTCATGACTTGACTCCCATGGGGAGTAACACAGAAAGCAGTCTTGCATTTGGCGCATTTGGGTCCAGCGACGGAATACTGTGAACAATTTATGAACATTACTTCATCAAGTTCATGTTAAAATGCAGAACATTACATTATGAAGCAGTGACAATTTATTACTGGACTGTACTGACCTGCAACATTCATCCAACCTGTCAGGACACAGTCACACATAGACACAGTGAAGTATGACTACTGTATTGATCTGTTGAGTTTGTGTGCTATTTAGCCAATATTTACTTATTAATAAAGTTATTGTTAATGATATATATGACTTGTTAATGTATATTTATTATAATGTTTAATGTGGTGGTAAACATTGCATAAATTATATAACTGTCTTCATTATTATGGACATTCCAGCCTTTTTTCGAAATGTAGTGGTCAGTCATTAGCGTGCTAATATTAGCCAATATTAACATATTAATTAAGTTACTGTTAATGTGAAATGACTGGTTAATGTATATTTATTACTATAATTAATGTGGTTTACTGCTTTCATAAATGATACAAATATCTTCATAATTATGGACATTATGGCCTTTTAATGAAACGTGTCGGTTTGTCGAGGTTGCGCACTAATTAGCCAATATTGACTAATTAAATAAATTATTAAATAATTTGTTAATGTATATTTATTACCATTATTAATGTGGTTATACACATTGCATAATATGTATAAATATCTTCATAGTCATGAACATTATGGCCTTTTACTGATATATTTTGGTCTGTCGAGGTTGTGCGCTAATTACCCAATATTGACTAATTAATTAAATAATTATTATTTATTAATTATTTTTTAATGCATATTTATTACCATTATTAATGTGGTTATACACATTGCATAATATGTATAAAATCTTTATAATCATGGACATTATGGCCTTTAATTGGAGCGTTTCGGTCTTGAGTTTTGCATGCTACATAACTAAAATTAACTAATTAATTTGGTTATAATTAGTACTAAAAATATTAAATATTATAAATTTATTACTCTTGTCAATGTGTTTGAAAACACTGAAGACAGTATTTAAATATCTGTACAAATAAAAAAGTTATTACATTTTAAAGCAAATATTTACCTATAGAAAACACAAAAATGAGTTCATTTTGCCATTGTAAGAGATACACAAAAATGATGCTGTTTTTCCGTCTTAAAATCGCAATATCTTTTGATCTATTAAAGGTATCTTAATAAAATAAACAGTTATGTGATCCTTAACCTATTACCTTTAATTTAAGCCCATTCCCAATGTTCTAGCATGATATTAATTTTTTTGTTGAAGTGCCTACCCCAGGGCCCAAACTAGATCATACAATTTTTTATAGACAGCTCATTCCACGGCACTGACCAAGCCGTTTCAGGCATATCTATGATTTTTTTAAATTTAAAACTATTTGTTGTCTGTCTGTCATTCTGTATGTCTGAGACTGAGTATGTATCTCCGCCAGTTACACATGTATATAATAAGAATACTTATATAGTGCCATCAATCTAGATAAATCCAGATTATTCCACATGTATGGGAGGTAAACATGTTTTTTTTTTTGTAATTTCACCCTGGGGACACTGGTGAGATGTGATCTTGTGTGCCTGCAACGCTGGTGGCTGATCCCGTCAGTGGTGACCAGCGAGTGAGCATGTGCTAACTTGCAGCTTGGCATATATAGTAACATTGTACATAGCTAGGAATTTTATAAGCTCTGATCTAGAGGCGGCTTTACCCAGAAAATATTAATTAGTGTGTTTTCTCACCATGCAACGTCAGGAGTTTCTTTTTTTTGGTAATTATTTTCCTGCAGATTATTCCACATGTTATTCAATTCGTGCTTATGCTGTATTATGTGTACATACACTGTATATATGTATCCTAGCAGCTCAGGGCCTCACCCAGGATCAAATTTTTGCCAGTCCAAATTTTGTCCGACATGCTATGAAGCACGGTCTAGCTTGCGATCGAACATGCGATCGACATGCTATGTAACTATGAGTATATACTGTATATATGTATGTTAGCAGCTACAATGTTGAAATTAAACATAAGCAGTAACACTTACTTTTGGCCTGTAATAGCAGTTTCCGGCAGCAGTTTACATCAACGTCTGAGCACTGTTAGTGTTATTGGTCATTTCAAATGCTCTGCGTGATAACAACAGAAACTGAGGCAAACCAGAATGCTATTTGCACCACTAAAAAAAAACACTAAAAGTTAGAAGACACTATTCAAACCTACTACCATCCCTCTCTGTTCCTGAAATTCTGTGTAATGATGGCATAAATGCATTGGGACATAGCATTGATGTAAGAACATGGTGTTGTACTGGTGAGCTTGCAGAGATCCGGATTCTGAAAAATAATACATGAGTCTGCTTGTGGGCTGTGTTGTATTGATCTGGTAGGTATTTTTTACTAGCTATGCGCATATATACTGCAAGCTTTCATTGCTTTGTATGTATTTGTGAACAACCCCTGAAGGAAAGGAATCCAATATTTTACTGAACGGTGCAGTGTTTCTTGCTAGATTCGGCAGTGCAGTGTGCCTCGTGTCAAGGACTTTGGCATAGACATCCCTGACCCTCAGTCTCTGGGTCTAAGCACCCCTGGTATGGGCGAGAAATTGTTTGAGGATCGAGAACCAACACTGACTGGTTATGAAGAGTCGACGGAGGAGTGGAAGTTTGTTGAACGGATTCTGTCAAAGGAAGTTGTTCCTCCCGCTCCTGAACATGTCAACTACCCCACCCCCTCGGGGTGGGTGCCCCCAAAAGGTAAGATGCTATTTGTAGTATCACATTCATCGGGAGGGAATTATGAAATTGTTTCAATGCATTTTAGTTGTGTAAGGCAAGAAACTGTCCTCGATGGCATACTAATGATGTGCTTTAACGAGCTCTACTACTAATACATCATTCAGTTAAATTATTCATAAATGTAGTTAGCTTAAGTAAGATTTCCAGATATGTTTGTTGTACCATCAATGGAATGATTACAACATCAGGAAGATGGGCTTGTTTTAGAATCATCAAAAATGTATTTTAATAATTACACACTTGGTTCCTTCCTAGTCAATCTGGTGACAATTTGACAAATTACTTGATAGTTGTAAAATATAAGCATGATCCAAAGCTTGTTGCATTGACTAACAATCTGTGGGACAGACAGCTTGGTGATCTAGAATAATGGCTGGCAATCTAAGAGGACCAGGTTTCGAGTTCACCTGCTGTTACAAAAGTTCAGCAGGTTTGTTTGTGTCACTGTGCTTGTGGTTCTCTGAACAGATGCTAAAAGCTGTAGATCTCTTCTATCTGGTTCTATGCCGGGGGAGTAAAAGATCACGTGCACACATACACGCACACACACACACACACACACACACACACACACACACACACACACACACGTCACTATTAGATCTGTTGAAATAGAGCTGGGCTGTCTTGTCTTGCACCCACAGAGGCGAGCAAGTCCCTGCCCTACTACATCCGCCGGACGCGCTTCCACCAACTGCCCATCTATCTGGAGATACTCAATGGGGGCAACCGCAAGATGACCATGGTCAAGAAAGTAAACGGAGATGTTTGGGTGAGTGTCCAATGTCCATGCACCCACATGCAACAAAATGTGATTCTAAGAGGCAGGATGCCCGAATTTCAACATACGAGCACAAGCCAGTATGTAGCAGTGTAAAGACGTGTGTGAATGTCTCCGTTGACAGAGAAATGGAGTGAAGTTGGGTTTTGTTTGACCCATGACACATAAATTGCAGACATACATGCACGTATAGCATGACAATTTCATTAATCATGAAGTGCAGTGGCTAAAGCATTTGACAGTCAGTCGAGAGAACCTGGGTTCAAATCTTGTGCTGCTGTGTTGAACCTTGTTCATTCACTTCACATTGCTCCAGGTCACTCAGCTTTATGAATGACGCTGGAGGATATTTGTGTATGAGTAGTCTTTGTGCATTATATGCAGCATGGCTGAATGCTTCCCAGAGAAGTCGAGATGGTTTTTGATTGAACAGGTCTGCCAAGGAATAAAATGTAAAGTGCTATGAGCTGATAACTGAGTACTGCGCTGTATAGGAACTTACCTTTACCTTTTTAATTACATAACATACAATATAATTAGACTACAGTGGAACCTCAATATTAATGTCACCTTGGGAGTCGGAACTGAGCCTAAAGCTGGCTTTATACCAGGCAACACTGTGATGAGGCAATCGCCTCGTGTAAATACTACATAGCTGTGATTGTATCGCTTGTAATATCATTGCTTCGTCACCCCGACGCCGTCGCTTGTGATACAACTTGTTCTGTTTCCAGGTGAGCGTTGTCTCATCGCATGTAATCTGTCCAATCACAGTAAACACAGGTGACGCATCTAGAAATAAAAGAGCTTTCCCTAGATATAATGGATGCGTTGATGCGTAACGGCTCGGGACTCCTTGTGGCCATGTGACACTTCCCGTCTCAAGCAACTACATTGCATCGTGTATACACGCGACCCAAATCACTTGCGATGTTATCGCAAGTGATATCATTTGGCATTGACATGTCTTAATGACGTCAACATCACCTCGTCGCAGCGACCCCTAGTGTGAAGCCTGTTATAGTGGCCTGAATAGCAAGGTGGCCATATTGGCAGGACTGACTTCCTATACATTATTGTCGTGGAAATAATCTGGGCCTTTGCTAGGGTGGCCTAAGTAATAATATAATTATTATAGGTGGCTGAATTACTGAGGTGACTAAAATGAGGTTCGACTGTACATTTATATTTGTACCTGATGTATGTTGTAACAGTGTCAAGTAGGATAACAACCATTGAGGGAGAATCGTAGCAAGACCAGGTTTGAGAAACGAGATACCTGGGTGCGGATTCACACTGATAATACCAAAGATATTAACAGTTTTTCAGAATGAATGAAAATATTATGGCTGTTCTTGATGTGGTGAGTAACCAACCTATCGTATTGTCTATATGACAGGCATTTGAAGCTGAACTACGAAAATACTTGGAGGAAAAGACTGGCAAAAGAATCTACACCCAGGTGGATGAAGTTTGCTGCAAACTACGAGTACGGGGTATCCATGTAGAAGACATTGCAAAGTTCGCCCTCGACAAAGGATTCTGATAATACGGCATGAGCAAAACATTCACAAAGGACCTGTCACTGTTTACAAAAGACATTTTATTGAAATAAATAATCAATAAATAATACATGTACACTTTTAATGTGGTGTTTATCATTCTTGTAGAATGGCATGTAAGAAGTGATGATATCATTGGATGATGTCTGTTATTACTAAATAATTCCTACAAACATGACATCATCTGATGAGCAAACGAATGGAATACATAAATGCAAACTAAAATAATGATGTGTCTGGATTATTGAACGAATTAAGCACAGTTAGTACTTCAGAAATACAGGCATCCATGCTTATTAACAGGTGCCTACCAAAGACCATGCTACAGTGTGGTCCCTGATAGAAATGATCTATTAGACACAATTATCTATTTAGGTTGAACTGGTGTGCCTTAATAACAGATGACCACCAAAGGCAATGCAACATAGTCATCCATTATAGATTTGTACATTATATACATTTATTTTACAGTGGAACCTCCATATTAAGGTCACCCGTGGGACTGGGCAAGTTACCTGAATGGCGAGGTGACCGTATTAGTGAGATAATTGTTCATATTCATTGTCTGTTACAGAAATAATTTGGAATATGCTGGACTGTCCTTAACTGTGAGGTGGCTGTAATACCAAGGTGACCGTAAAGCACGGTTCCAGTGTATTACCTAGAGACAGTTGTTTACAATAGGCACGTCTTCGTCATAAACAGTTGGGCAGACATCCTTCATTCACAGGTCATATGAATAAATTCCCATTGGAACTATCCATCATAAGAATGTGTCCATTAAGATAGACATAAAATGCATCCTTTTCATGTAGTATACCTGCCAATTTTTTCAAAACTCAGAAGATTCATCAGCAGTTCAGCATGCTTCCCATGTTGCGCTGTCTCGTCGCGCTGACATCGGAAGACGGAGTGCTGTTGGGGTTTTTTCGTCGGAACTTCACCGGTTCACTGTCGACGACACGGGGGAGTGCAAGTATAATGTAGTGGCTGTCTGACTGCATGGATCTAAGTCATTTTATGCAGCTTATAC
Organism: Escarpia spicata; assembly: GCA_963995525.1. Lineage (NCBI taxonomy): Eukaryota > Metazoa > Annelida > Polychaeta > Sabellida > Siboglinidae > Escarpia > Escarpia spicata. The sequence goes on along the minus strand of OZ023211.1, from coordinate 36,529,460 downwards.
CCTTACAGGGACCAACAAACCAAGCACAGCAGTTATCACCATTCATGCTTTTCATCTTAGACTCGTTTCGCCAAAAATTAATTTTTCTTGGTCAACAGGCCAAGAAAATTTACGCTTTCACCATGAAGTGCCTCCACCGCTTTGAGAACATAAAGTGGTTCCATTACGCCCGAAATAACACGATCATAGACAGTGACGCTGGAACGAAATTCATATTGGGGGTGGGGCTAACAGAGTTTCAGCACCACTGAAAACATTTTCGCCGCTGCATATATTCATATCTTCCCTCTCTTTGTGGCTGTAGAATTTTTTCGCCGCTGTGACTTCAGCTTCTCCGCTGTCTCGGCTGTGAACTCATGACATCCCAACAAACACGGGAGGGACAATGCTATTTTTATTTTTTTTAAATGTCACGTCGCGCCGCTGCTGTCAATTTACCTTCTCTCTGCTGACTCTGCTGAAATAATGAGATCCGAACCCGGGGGGGGGGGTTACTTTCAAAACATTTGTCACCACCACGCCACCTATTACTGTGGGGAGGGCAGAAAACAATATGCCTACCCTCCAATTGCACACACCTTTCACAGTCGACAAGAATACACATTAATCGTGTCATAAAATTTACATTTCCACTCGCCACAAAAACAAACATTCACGCTCACATTTAATGGGGGCAGAACCATATATCTGCCCCCCCAGAGAAATTCCCAGAAGGAGGCTGCCCCCCCTCCCCGGTTCCCGCGTCTATGATCATAGAATGCACTGGTCGGCAGCATGTATCCGTACTCATTGCCCAGCGAAGCCTTCAATGGTTCGGTCACTAGGAACGCATGTCACATAACGCCGTTTGGAAACGGCCCTGTGGTCGCCCTCGCGAATGGATTGACTGTGTAAAGCCTGGGCCTCACGCTTGAGGAGGCAGAGCTAGTGGCCGTTGACCGCCCCACCTGGAGCTCCACAATTAAAAAAGCCACCAGCACCAAACACGTAGTAAGTTATTAACTTAATGTTAACTTTTTAATGTATCGCCACTTGGTAGTTCAGAGGCTAATGGTGCAAGGACGCGAGTGAATATAGAAAGGGGTGATATTGTCCCAAAACTTTACCGCATAATTATTAGTATACATAGATTAATTACAACATATCACCACTTTACCGACTTGATTAGCGTAGACCAATTTGACCCCTCACTGTCCTCCTGGATGACACTTTAAAAGGACGTAGTCTGTTCGTCTAGCTAGAATTAATGGGCGTAGTAATTTCTGACTGGAAGTCTGCTGTGTTGACCGTGGGAAAATGAGCATGAAAAACTCGGAACAGACTACGTTCTTTTGAATGCGACAGAAGAAGATTGCAACAGGTGATACAAGAGGAGTGGAGACTACAGATACTCCTGCAGTACGTCCCAGAAGTGTTCGCGGTCAGGGAAGAGTTCACACGGGAGTCTGGAGGGAGGCAGGGACTGGTGGTAGGAGGCGAGGGAGGAGAGGAGGGAGTGGAAGATCGGACGTCGACGAGCAGACCGGTTCCAGCAGCTCTTCATGATGTTGTACCTGCAACGGACAAATACCTCATTTTAAGGAGTCGTTACGTAATATACACCTGCCAACTTTTTTTGGAATTCCGGGAGATGCATCAGCGGTTCAGCACGCTTCCCATGTCACGCTGTCTCAGATCTTGACATCGGAAGACCGGGGGGTGGTGCTGTTGGAGATTTCAGCGAAAATCCGGGAGACCAGATATACACAGAATCCAGTAGACTCCCGGAAATTCCAAGAGTGTTGGCAGATATAATAGTGTGATTGAAATTATACAACCTATTTGTGGCATAGTTGGTCGAGGACGTGAACTGCAATTTTTTTGACAAAATGGCTATTATTGGATTTGGTAGAAACTTTGCCCTACTGTGCGCCCTTGTGGGGTGAACAAGGGTGAAGAATAATAACATAATTATACTCCGTTTCCTGCATGAGATAGTGAGAGCTGCTTAAGAGTGGTTCAGCTTCCATGTTGACTGGACTTTGCCAGCGTGTTTGTGTTTGGTGCACAGAGAGGCCGTGAGGTACGTCAAAGGTAATTACAATTGTGATCACGTCTGAATATATCAGCCAAGAAAAGTGGCATCACATCAACAAAAACACAAATGCTGTGATGTGTAGATGGAGTTCGCCTTTCTGATGTCAGTTCGTGCATACCACAACAATTGGCACAGACACAAAGCAGGAGGCAAAGGCACGTGTTGGCAAGGCACGCTACACGATGGACACAAGAAGAAGCGACGTCAGAAGATGATACATTGGAAACGATCTTGAATGTCGCCACGCTACTCACAGCTTGGTTGTACATCTATCAGGTCGGATCAGCCTCTTCCCATTCACCAGGTACGTCCACACTTCAGTCTGGGAGTTGAGGTGGGGGTAGGGCATTATTCCAACGCTTTCAATCTCCCACATCACCACCCCAAATGACCACTGTCAACACGCGAACAACAAATACCCGGGATAATTGTATGTAAAATTCGGCTTTTATGTTCGGATCACGTATATTTGTGAGCTTTTGACATATTAGGAGAGACTATTTCAACGATTAGTCCAACCAATTGATTTTGCAACCACTGGGGACTTTAGTTCAGTATACATGTTATAAACAAATATTATATGTTGAAGGCAATGTATGTAATAGCTACGGATTTTTTATTTTAAGTGTTTGTAAGATGGTGTATTGTACGACAGCAAAATCGATTCAGGGGTGAACTATAGGAAAGTATTACGCTTCTGTTTGTCCCTTTTTCAAACACTCTTGTTTAGACTGTTTATTTACTCTTTCATTTTACACATGCTGTGTCTTGTTTTAATTGAAATTCATAATGTCTGTTGTTGGAAATATGCTATTGATTAATTGTTGTTGACTTACCACTGGACTGGTGTTGTCCGTGCCGAAACATTCAGGGGCTCGCCAGCGGTAATTGCATCCGTTGACCATGTGAGGCCCCACGCCGGACAGCTTGACGTTGCATTGGCCGTCCAACCTGTAGAAATAGACGACAACAGTGCACCAAAAGAGTATCCTAGATTTATCCAAGTTTCCATATACCACAACACGTTCCAGATGACAAGTGGAAGTCGTTGGAGAGTCCAGCAGTTATCGAGAGTCTAATAAGACACGTGTTGCCTGCATTTATTAAAATGTTGTCAAGTTGGATTTAAGTATAATAATTATTGTTAACACCAGTAGCACTAACACAACCAGTAATATGGTTTGTGCAATTCATTTTGTTGTCCTCCCTGTGAGAAGGAGTATTTTCTCATGTCTAATGTTCGTTTATCAACAATAAGGATACAGCGCTCATTTCGTGAGCAGGAGATTGTGAGATTGTCTCAAGGCGACGTTCATCCAATGTTTTTACAACTTGCACAACTTGCTTAGCACCTGGAATTTGGATACGACACTGGAAATTCGGTGCGTTTTGAGTCAGAGGGGCAACTGGAAAACGAATAGATTTATTTTATTTGGTGCAGATATACCAACATAAGTGAAATGTCTCATGCATCGGATAAAGGTTAACTGTTCGCGGACTAACACCATTGCGATCTTACCAGACAGACAATTGTGTTCTGCATTGGATACCGAATGAAAATAAATGTGAACCTGCAACTAACTACCAAACTAGTGATATCCTCATGTTGAGTGCACTCACATCACTGTGCTAGACGTAAGGTTGCTGTGTGGAATTCCCACCGACTGAAGATATCGCAGAGCCTCGCAAATCTGCCGCGAGAATGTACAGGCGCAACGTGGAGTGAGAAGCTAAAACAACAAACGTTCACACATCACCGAACGCTTTCTTTATAAACTGTGAAACAGCTACAACATTCGACTTATAGTTTACAATAAAGAAACATGCGATGTGTTATTTCATTGTCCACTAGTAGAATGGTGTACGTTTATAAATACAGTGTCGTTTGAAACATAATTTTTTTTAATAACAACAAATATATTGTGTTTGGTTTTTTAACGCTGTACTTAGGCCCTATGCCAGTAAACGACAATACAAAGGGCAGAACTTCAAACACAAGTACTAATATTTATGCTTAGTTAAAAACAATGTCTATCATTTCTAAAACACGAAATGAGAACATATTATATCAAAAAGAACATCACTAAAAACCACAAAACAGATGCCATGCGAACACTGTTTAAACATATACTTCTAAAAGCGCGGAAATGACAGCCAGTTGCCGATATACTACAAGGAAATATAGATTGCATGGAGGGCTTTATGGTAAACAATGCACCAGTCATCGCGCACGATGCAGAGGAATGTGATTAGGTTACTGATTATTGATTGTCTCACTCGAACCTGTGGATTGTTTTCGTTGGTCCAACGAAGGAGACGCTGTAGTGTCACCAGGAAGTGTGTGCGTGACGTCAGCACGCATAAGACGCCGCCATCCTGCAAACCTTCGAGACACACGCCCAATACATCCAGTAGGTGGTGATGGTGTAGACGTCTTAAGACCAGGACATTCTTTAGTGATTTTATAGAGTCGTCGGCTCTTGCTAAACCTACAGCAGAAAAGGGTTACTCCGTTGTTTGTTGAATCTGTATGTGCTATCAACACTGTTTCCGATATGGCTTATTATCACCGTTCAGAGATGTTGTAGGTAGATTCTACCTCGTTTATAGCTGGGATCATCACAGATCAAGTATGTGACTATGTGCTAGCTACGGGTAAATGGCATTTTCAAACAGGTAAGAAGAATTAATGGTAATTTTTTTTTTACTGCCGATAGGATCATTATTTCTAGAGATGCTGATGTGCTTTCGGATTCATTTGTCACTGTTTTCGGTGGTTTTGTAGCCTAGTTTGCTGGGTTGTCTGACACCATGCGAACACATATATGCACGCATGCGTACGCGCACCACACACACACACACACACAAGCACCACATAAGCACACGCACACACACACGTTTAAGGGCTATACACAACATCAGGCAGAGCAGTCTTCATGCGTCTGGTTGCAGACATACCTGGACGTAGGCCATACCTTGTATTGTGTGGATGCAGATTGACCGGGCGTAGCACGAGTATTGCGGATGGCGGGTTGTCATCGAGCCGCTGAATATATTGTGCGAGTCGCCTACAACACCAGATGACGTGACACCAACTAGAATTTGATGAGTATAATGATAATGACGGCCATTAGCCCACGGCACAGGTTCAAAGAATCTGCCTCTGGATTGAACCCCGGGAGGCAGCAACAAGCTAGGAAATAAATAAGTTCATATCCTAACCCAAGTCAGCGTCTTCTTTGTTGCCAGACATCAGTACCCACCCTGTGTGCAGCTGCTAAACTAAGCCAAAGGAGAAAACCACAAACAAAAATTTAACCGAGGAAGAATCGGTCGATCTGGCTTGATTAATCTAGCGCCGGATGCTATACAATATTAACCAGGGATAAATTGATCAGTCTAGCTTTGTTAGGTGGACCTTGTGCAAGTTTTATAGATTGTTGCATGTTTCCAGCTATAATTAATAATACAGTATATTTTAAGAACGTTTCCCCGTGGATAATAACGAATAATAAATACATGTTATAAAACACATGGTTCTTCTACCGGCCCACACACCCGACCAACGTATGTGGGCCTACCTGTCAGAAGTAGCCGGCCGGTCCCGATGCAGTGGCGAGGCACCGCCACAGACGTCAAGTCATGCAGATCAATGAACCGCTTCACTAGATCACCTTCCTCACTCCCCCGCTCGTAAGCGTGCCTCGCTTCGTCACAACCATCGGCGATCCTATCTTCGTCCGTCATCCCGTGAGACGTCCAATTGTCGTCCAGTTCCCAGAAACCCTCAAGAAAGGAGGATCCCAACATCGCGTCTGCTGTCTGTGGTTCAGTCACGTTCTCCGGGATAGAGTCTGGCAATAGGTCTGTGAAGTCGCCGTAGCCTTCCTCGCAGTAGGACGCTGTCAGGGTGTCGCTGGTGCGGCGATATGGGCGAACGAGATGGTTGTCTTCTATGGGTGTATTCATAAAGTCTCTTAGTCGGGGTAGGGTTGGTTTTGTTCCGGTGGATGACCCTTCACTCGGATGGGAGTCCACGCTATCGACGGAACTACCAGTTGACGCGGCTCTGACGTTTGACACCTTCCTGGTGCGCGATCTGTTGCGCCGACGATGGTTCAGCGCGGCTGCGACGCGGCTGAAATTGCGGCGTAGTTTCACGTAGACGTAGTCCCCTACAGAGCCGGTGAGCGTCGGCGCCCACGCCACGTCGTCCTTGGGGCAGTAGACGCTCCACGCCGGCGTCGGCTCCGTCAGACTCGACGACGAGTACGTCATCGTTCCAGATCCACGTCTGTGGCGCCCGACTAGACACGTCTACGAGCAGGAACACAGAGGGATAACGTCAACACCATTAGAACTTCTATAATTATTATAAAACAATACGATTTTCTGCCTGCCTGCCTGCCTGCCTGCCTGCACACACAAACACACACATGACTGCCTTTTTTTCAAAGAACAACGCCGGATAACTAGGCTAGTAAATATTAACAATCTTAAAATTCAATGTTCTTGAAATATAGAATTGTCGTAGTTCTTTTTAGCGTGAACCATGTTTGGTTACAAGTTACATCAGCGTTGCATAGCCGGGTCTGAGGAGCTGGGGGCACGTGCCTCCTAGACATTTGGAATTTAGCCGCGCTATGCCAGATCTACCGACCGTGGCATACCCTTAGACATTTTTAGGGTGCCCTCGTTACTACGTTACTGAAGTTAATTCCGGTGGCGCGGCGGCGAAAAAAATGTCTACACCATACACCATATGGTTCGGCCGCCAGTGGAGGTTTTTGTGCCCCCCCCCCCCCCCCCGACTACTCTCTCAGGACCCGCCCCATCGTTGCAGAATACATATCCGATATTTGCTAAATAAAATGAATAAATATATTCTTCGACCAAAGTCAAAGCTCTGGATTGCCTTCACAGTCGATCTATAATACAGTAAAAAATTTCAGCAAACCGTGCATATTCTGGTTATCCAAAAGGACAGCGTTATCCTGCATTGCACAGTTTCACGCCCATTGCACCAGAAAGAATTACCTAACAATGGCATTACTACGGAAAGACAAAGGACGGGAAATTCGCTCGTGTCCGATTTCATCGCGGTCGTGTGAACACGACGTGTGTGATCATGTAATATTGATAGTTGGAGAAACTGCCGCGTGTCTGGTCGAGACCCGAAGCTACTCGCCCCAATCGATGGAACCACGCACTGCATTTACGAGCAAGCTAATTGTTCGAGGCAACGTCTCAGATCTTGCAAGAATTAGTTGACAGACATGTAGGCCTATTGTATAGAAATAGGCATATTCTTCGTAGTATCTACAAATGTCACAATGATTATAGTTTGTGATCAATTGGCAGTGTACACTGTGAAACGAGTGATGAGTGTCGCTGTCTGCCTATCAAACCTCTGCTGCTTGGAGTATATATGTAAATTCGCTGACACCATAAAAATATCAGTACAAAGCCGTTATTGCGTTATTCTGAAACGTCATATGCATGACCAAAATACCTACAAACGACGTATAAAATATACTAATAACATTATAATAAAACTTTGGTTGGTGCGAGTCTTCCGCCCTACACATGTGCAAACAGCAAGCCTACTACTTTAATAATAAAATTACTAAATAATTGTATATATCTCCGTTTTACAGTGACGAATAGTGTATTTATTTACTTTTGCTCTTTCGTTCTGTAAAAACGTGTTCGCGGTGGTGGCAGAAGCCAGAAAGCGGTTGATACAACAGAGCTCTGTCCCACTGCCAGAAACAAAGAACAACAACACGTCTTTCCTTTCCACAATACCAAGAACGCACAGGCCTACGGGAAGCCAAACGTTGATTGGATGCAAAAAAAAACACTGGCAGCATCCCAAAACACCAGATTGGCTATCAGCGAATCTGAGAACTTGACGAGGCTCATTACATCTCAGGAAAATTTATCTCGAACTGCTATCGAGAAACCGAACCAGTACAGACACGAACACCTGTGTGACGAAATACTGATGAGCTCACCAACACTTCCGATATCCCAAACAAAGGGTGGTAGAAAGAAGGAATGTCTTCACGTAAGAATCCTCTCTGTGGCAGATATTTTGATATATTTAAACTGGCAAAGCGGATGTTTTATGATGTTGGAAATACTCTTCCCTTGTCTGCTGATGCCTTCAGAATGTCCCGATGTCCTTCAGACCATCTGGCATCTGGGCCACAGATCGAACACTGAAAGCCCTACAAGCCTTGGTTATTATATCGAGCCAGTAGGAGGCTCTGTAGTGAACATGGTAAACGTTTGCAATACAGGAAGGATCCTGCGTGGGAGAAAAGTTTAAAGACGCCATCAAATGAGAGTCCGGAAATGTCTTTCTACATGTCTGTACAGCGTAGCAAGCCTACACTTTGTGGTACGGCTTTGACATAACAGACATTTACGACTGAGATCGTAAATGTCAGAACTGGGATTTAGGAGGTAGGGCCTATGAGGGGACAGGCCTCTAACTTGCTTTGTTGGTAAATAGGCATAAGGGGCATATGTTGGCCCAAAATATGCTCGCAGAAATAACTCCACACTATAATATTCAATTGCTTCGGACCATTAACGAGTTTAAGATTGTTAGATCGAATGTACACTAATCTGTAAACAGGCCAGTAGGCTGGGGGTGCGATGGGTGCGTACGGACCCCTTCCCCGTTGAGGTAGAGGAATTCCGTTTGGGGGGAATAGATGTGCTTGAATTAAAATCGTGTCATTTGTGGCGTAATTTGTTTCTACCGCAACTATTTCCAACACTATCCTCGCCGACCTGGAAAATCCCCAACACTAAACCCTCAACCTGGAAAATGTTCAACTCTATCCAACCTCGGCCGGGAAATCCTCCAACACTACCTCCTCGACCAGTTAAAATCATCCAACACTACCCCTCCACCGGGAAATCCTCAAACTCTACCCCTCTCGACCAGGAAAACCTCAATCCAATATTAGCCCCCTCGATCGTCTGGGGAAATATCTAACACCATCCTCCTCAACCGGGAATACCCTGAATACCAACCTCTGTCGACTGTGCAAAAAATTTTCCATTCAGAAAAAACGCACCCCCCAATCAACCAAGGCAATCTACGGTCCTGTTATAACGATGCTTATTCAACTACAATAATAATGTTCCCACCAGAAACTGTCTGATACGCTATCCAGCCACAAAATAACACGTCACCTGCCATTGCGCCAAACGGACACGTATTATAGAGTCAACGTTTCAGGAACTGATAGTTGAAAGCGCATATAATTAAACAGAACGTGTTCGTCTGATTACAAAAGCCTGGCAATCCAAGCACAGCATAATTCATGGCGACTCCAATCATTAGACGTTTTCAGCGACTTACGTTTGTGTTTTCGCTGTGCCAGACTCCGACACCTTCGACGCTCTTCAAATATACCTGTATTGTCACCGAGACGTTTGTCATAAATCCGACGTAGCAGAGGTAGATGACAATGACAGACCGTGCATGGATAGGCTGGGTTATCTAGCAGATGCTACTAATAGTAATACGCAGCTTCCCACGGGCAACCACTCAGACCTAGGTAAATACGACACCCCTACTTTCAACGGTGACTACAGTACTTCCCAAATGCCCATCTGATTAAAATATATAATACAACTTCAATCAATGCCTAATTCAATGTAAACGATCTTAATATTGTACGAACATGTACATATTTTATTACAGGCCCTTCCATGAGCATATTCGTCGAAATGGCAACGATAATTATAAGGTTAATGAATAAACGTGAATGTGAGTTGGAAGGAATCGAAGCGTCCAGATTTATGAAAAGGGTGTAGTTTCTATTTGGCGCGCGCGAGGCGAGCAGATGACAGGTGAGCAATAGCAATACACGTGCCAGCGAGAATACACACACGCTAACAACGCGTTCTTTTTCTAATATGCATCAAAAGTGGCTTATCTGACACTGCCGTTACCATGGCTACCCGTCTCCTACTGTTACGTCAACACTGGCGTTTTATTTTACAAATGAAAAACCTGTAGACCTCGCCAGCACATTTGCAATTTGGCTGCAAAACAAGATAGACGCCAGTGTTACGAATGACCTATCTACAGGTCATTTATATGTTGAAAGGTTATAAAATGTGGACATCAACCAACGATTAATCAGATGACACCCAACCAAGTTCACAATGACAACTTATCAAAGAAGACATTATCTTATCGGGAGCTCACAAATTATCACTAATGTATGTTTAGTACGTAGATACGATCTAGAATCCGGCTTTTTTTTAGTTAAGAAATGTTCCAGGTTTTGTGATTTCCGTGCGTGGCTGCGTTTGTGCAACCGGAAAAAAACTTTGTAAAGACTCATAAGAAAGGAAGTATCATATCGTGATGTGAAATGATTACTTTGTCGTGTCATTCTTACTTTGTCGTGTCGTGGCTTTCCGGCTACCACCGGAAACTTTCTCGTCAGTTCGTGGTTCGTATGTCGAACAATTTAACAACGCATTAACAACGTATTCCACCATTTTCTGCATTATGAATTTAACAGACTGGTTAGCTATTATGCATATATATGCCTATATGTTATGCCTATATATTATACAAATATACTTTCAACATAATAAGTATATTGTGAACTGATACTTTATAACAGTCGATCAATATTAGTTAACGCCGCGCCGCTGTAACTTCAGCTTCCTGTTTCGGCTTGACTGATGACATCGGAAGACACGGGGGGAGGAGGGGGTGCTGTTGAAAAATGTTCGCCGCTTCGCCGCCGTAACATCAGCAACGGGGGCACATAAAACATTTCTGAATGGCATGCCACTGTAGCCTAGGCATAGCGCGGCCAGATTTCAAAGATTACGGGGGCATATGACCCCAGGCCCCCCCTAGACCCGCCTATGAGTATTATAACTGATTTTATGCATTCACACATCTCTTCTGGAAACTGGCGTATCCGTTCCCACACGAAGACGACTCTGCAGTGTCCAGTCAGCCTCAGCTGTCTCGTGTGAATGGCTCAGGTTGCAGGCGGTGACCGTTCATCAACGTCCACTCAGCGTCTGCTCGTCCGTGCGACATTTGTTACACAATAACGATTGACCGTCTGTGGTCAGTGACTGAAGCTCGTTAATGACTGTCTGGACAGATTCTGTTATTAATTTCCGAGAATGCGTGAGATCGTTGGGAGGATTGTGACGGCTTGAGCTGGAGTGAGCGCTAGGGCCTGTAGGCTTACTCTGTCTCCGCCATCTTTATTATCACAACAGTATACCTGCCAATTCTCCCGGAATTTCCATGAGTGTACTGGAATTTGGATCTATCTTCTGGTCGCCTGGAATACAGGCAAATCTCCCGGATTTTGAACAGCACACCCCTTCCTCCGTCTTCCAGACAGCAAATCGCTGAATTTCCGGCGAAAAATTACAACGCGATACGGGAAGCTGAACCACTGAAAAATCTCCTGGAATTCCAAAAAAGTTGGCAGGTATATAACAGTGGGCACGACAGCACAGCCTACATAGTCTTAGGTTATCAACTAAGAGGATCAGACTGAATCCTCGTGGTTTCTCCACACTGTCAGTTCACAAGGTAGAAATTAGTATCGTGTTAAGGTAGATCGATATATATATATATATATACATATATATATATATATATATATATATATATATATATATACACACACACACACAATGAAGTGTTTGAACGTGTGCACTGAAACTACAACATAACTAAATGCTTCAGAAATAAGTCAAACTAGTGTTAGAAAGAAAAGGTCTGGGGAGGAAATGTGAAGCACGTTGATTAAAAGCTGCGCTTTATAAAAAGAACATGTTGTGTATCCCGTAGATCATCGTTAGATATGCAATTTCACTGTGAATCACCAAAATGTCTTAAACATGTGCAAGACTACCATTCCAACCATGCACACTTGCATATATGGTATATAATTAAAAAAACTATGGCTATTTACATATAAACAATAATTGAATAATAAATCTTGCAAAGCTCGTTTTTACTTTCAGAGGAAAGGTATCTGGGGATGGCTGGTGTGAATAGCCATGGATCGATGGCCATTGCGGACAAGAGAGAAAGGTGGAAAGAACTGAAAAAAAATGGGCCAAGTGGCCCTGAAGTCCTTTGGATTAATACGTCTATATGTGACCCCGGCTGACCAAATGAGTGATAAGTCGGACACATTGTAACATTGTATTCTTACATTCTTGTAAAGGTTGGGTAGGGTGCTTTTATACAGTTTCAAAAATTATGATTGCTACACAAATTGGCGAAGTTATGGAGCATTGAACATGGTAGGGGTCAAAAAGTGAAAATTAAGAAAACGGCTGTTGAAGTTTTACATTATATATGCAAATGATGACATTCAAATGTGGCACACAGTGTGTATGTTATATTGCAATGATACATTGGAAGTACACATGTGCTGCTACAAAAACTTATCAAGTTATGCCAGATTATGTCTTCATGTGTAAAACTAAGTGGACAGATTATTTGAGAACAAAAGGTAGACTAAAGAAAATTAACTAGGCTAGACCAATACACAGATTTACAGCTGGCCACTCCACCCAGAGCCTACCAAGTGATCAGGGCAACGTCCACTATCCAGTAGGGTGGCTCCCTTTATAGCTGCATATAATTGTCTTCATGGGAGCCTCTCTGACCTTACAATGAATATTATATTGTAGTTTATGTGCTTATGATGGTAAAAAAATACTGTCTGTCTGTCTGTCTGTTATAAATATAGATCAGTGGTGGTGGGACTGCAGGAGGGAGCAGCAGAGAAACAGGAGCACAATTTTGCATTGTTGGGGGCCCTGAGGTGCCCTTAGAATGATTCAATCAAATACAGATTTCTTGTGTATAGTGGTAGTACCCTAAGATACATATATGCAAAATTAGAAAAAAGGTTACGGAACAGTTTTTTTAAATATAGAGCTTTGGAGACTGGTAGGTGGTAATCTACCCTCTCAGCACTAGTGTTCACAGCCAACAACTGGATTCATCCTCCATCCTCTAAAGTTACCAGAGCCACCACTGATTCATGATCAACTCATCCACTAAGACAATACACAACACTGTGAGTGACAGTGTCCAGAGTAGGGCCTAAGCAGTGTCCTTGAATTGCTGAATAGATCAATTAAACCTGCCAAGTGGGTGACATTGTGCACAAGTGTTCATTAATCCTTAGCGATTGTTCAGAACGCCAGACTGACCACATACCTAAACAAAGCGAATGTAATAGGTGAAGAACAGGCAGGGTTCAGATAGGGGTATTTCACTCTTGATCATATATTTGTTTTGCACTCGTTGGTTGAATTGTATTTGTCTCGACGCAAAAGGCTTTATTGTGCCTTCATCGATTATAAGAAAGCATTTGATTTAGTAGACCAGTCCTCACTGTGGTCCAAGATAATTTCATGCGGTATTAATGGTAATGTGTTGAAAGTTGTATACAACATGTACAAAAATGCTAAATCATGTATAAAACAGGGCCAGGCTGTGTCAGCCTTCTTCTCGTGATGTAGAGGTACGGCAAGGAGAAAACTTGGCTCCTTTAGTATTTACCTAAATAATTTTGAACACTGTTAGTCATAATTATAACGGACTTGACAGGGCAGCTGGTGAAATTTACAACAACCTTAGTGATGATGATGTAAACATTTTCTTGAAAATGTATGTTCTACTATATGCTGATGATACTAGAATGATTCAATCAAATACAGATTTCTTGTGTATAGCGGAACTATGTCAACTCTTCTAATGGTTGACATTTTGTTGTTTCAGGTGTCAACTATATTGTGAATCTGTAATTATTAGTCTATATTGATACAATTGATTTACACAGTACCATGTCTACACAAGGCATGGCAAGCGTAAACAGAATAGTAGAATGCATTTGATATAAATAAAGTGTAGGATATTTCACTCTAGTTATCCAGAATGTTAATTTTCTATGTTTGTCACCTACAGGTGACAATACATCTTTAACCAATAGACACAACAGTCACACCATTTTATAATAATTAAATGAACATAAAAATAAACACAACTTGCAATTATAGAAAATCAATAGTTTTGAAGTTACAGTTTAAAAGTTTCAGGCAACTGTTCAGTCTAACAGGGGTCAAGTGTGTCTTCTCTGCCTGTGACCAATTAAAGATTAGTCAAGGTCTCAATGGAACAATATCACTATGCTACAGAGTGGAGTGAGGCTGCTGGCTGTTTCTGGCACATTACACAAAATCTACTGTTGGGGGTGGTCTCAAGGGCCCTTCTCAAAACCACATCACAAGATATTGTAAAACTTTTGCACTTTGGGGGCCCATTAGGTGCCCTTAGAATGATTCAATCAAATACAGATTTCTTGTATATAGTGGCAGCACCATAAGATACATCTATGCAAAATTAGAAAAAAAGTTGTTGGACAGTTTCTGAGATACGGCAGCTAACGGCGGAAGGCGGATGCAGAGTGATGGCAATAGTCCCTTGGACCTTCGGCCCAAAGGACTAAACAGTAGAAGCTATCAAGTGATGTGGACCCCACCCCGCAAGGGCGCAAGGGGAAGAAGAAGGAAAGGTATCAACAAAGTATAACATGAAAATCACACACTTAAGCAAACCTACGACATGTAAGGTTTTATTCATCAGTCATTGCACAATGACAGAATGCACAATAGTGCAGTATGTGTAAAACAATAGCAACAATATCAAAAGGTTGGATCCGGAAGAACTGGCAGTAGACAAAACCACTGTACATTTACTCCATTACATCTAACCTTGTACATGAATCGACCTTACAAACTTGTAGGCCTACAAGCTTACAACAAGCTGTAGGCACACAATAAATAAATAAATAAATACAGCAGTTTCACTTGACTAATATATCATACTGTTGAAAACATCTACGTTGAATGATACGAGGGTTCGTTCAATAAAAGTCCCCCTTTGCATCCAGTCATACCCCATATTATTATTACATTAAAGTGCACTGATCTTCATCATCTTATTCAAATTTCATCAAGTAAACTGGTAATTAAACACAGTTGCAGTCTGATGAATGTGACCAAATTGTCAGGAATATGAAATACAGTCGAACCTCGCTTTACAGTCGGTCACCTTTGTAATACAGTCACCTCCAAATTAAGGTCACCCTCGGACAATCCAAAATTATTTTTGTGACAGTAAAATATAGGAAATTAGTTCCGCTAATATGGTCACCTCGCTATTAAGGTCACTTTTGCCCAGTCCCGAGGGTGACCTTAATAGGGAGGTTCCACTATAGTGTGGTACAAATGAAATACTTTATACATTATAAATCAGTATAGCTGCAGAGGCTGCAACATTTGCTGGAATCGAGTTATTTGATCAGTTGTGTCTGATCGACTGCAAAACACACTGTATGTAGGGTGCTAGATTGGTTAGTGCTTGAAATGAAACATAATTTGTACGAGTGTAGATGGATCGTAAAATTGGCATGCTTCGCCATTACAACCACTTGTCAAAATCTAAAATCATCCCGATAACGAAACAATTTGGTAATATCTTTTTGAGCACAAAAGATTACATCGAGGTAGATGTTGTTTTGTTAGGGTAAGCGCCAGTTAGTGTAGTACACAATACCAATCCCTACTAGGAGACTAAGCTCCTGGGTGCATCCATTGTACTTACAAACGACATACACATGTGCTCTAAGCATGTATGCTTCATATACTGAAGTCAGGGAATGTTTGATAACGAAACCATATACACACATATCAATGTGACTGACTTTCACTGTTTGGTATAGATACGTGTCAATACCTGGCCGTTTATTTATTATTCTTATTTCTCACTGTAGTGTGTGACCATCAGATTAGACTATGGCTAGGTTTTTAAATTCCTGGTGAAATTTTAAGAGACAAATATCCTATTTGGCATCAAATATCCTTAAAAACATTCAAAAACACCAAGTTATTCCAGGCAAATTTATGGTAAAATGGTATGACATTTTAAAGAAACTTAAAAAAACAACCTTGTTCCAATAAAAGAAACAAAAATGAATAACCTTGCTTTTGATATTTGAAAAAAAATGACTCAACAAACAAGCATCTAAACAAACATTTTGCCAATTGTAGCGAAAATACTCTCATACCTGACAGTATATAACAATGTCGGAAACAGATTTAAGTCATTGCTGTATGTCCAAACCAAGATGTAGCATCGTTTGCTATACCGCACAAGAGACAATCTCACTGTCATATATGGGATGTATACCTGGTATAATAAAATAATTCCAAATGTGACGGGTTGCGATGATTCACAAACTTCACACCTTTAGGTACTTTTGGTGGAATGGAGATATGAGCTTCATGTAAAACAGCAACAATTAAGTGTTTTTAATGATATCAGTGTCAAACGTGTACATGAATTTGTTGCAACGTTATGGGTGGTTGAACCGACTCACCCAAAGAATCCATGCTTTGAAACAAATATTAGTGATACTTACATTTCAAATCACATACCATTCAATCCAAAACATGCATCAACAAAATGTCAATATAATAAAATAATTCCAAATTGCATTATTAAAACTAGTAGTCAGCTGTTTACTGTTTCTAAAAATGTAAAAATTCCAAAAATCAGTAGTTTCACCCCGGAAATAGTATTTTGGCTTTTCTTCAGTTTAGTGATATGTGCCTTATGGCACGAACCGTCGCAACCTGTCACATGTGTCACATGACAGCTAGCAGATGGCAGCAGGTACGACCCTGCGTAGAACCCGTTGCAGGGCACGACACTTCTCGTCGAGTCTGAGGGCAGCTGTGCGTGCCCCTTTCTCCCTCTCCTCTGTCACCCCCAGACATGTGACCAGCTCCGCATTCTCCACGTAGAGCTCCTTCAGCAGGACATCTGTGCGTGCACTCCGCTCCATCTGTGACATCACAGATAGTCATCATGGCAACACAGCCAATACCACTCAACACACAGCCAATACCACTCAACTCACAGCCAATACGTAGCCAATACCACTGAAGACATAGCCAGTGCAACTCAATACACAGCCAATAACACTCAATACACAGCCAATACCACTCAACTCACAGCCAATACATAGCCAATACCACTCAAGACAGCCAATACAACTAAATACACAGCCAATACCATTCAATAAACAGCCAATACCATTTGTTATACAGCCAATAACATTCAATACACAACCAGTACCACTTAATATACAGCCAATAGAATTCAATACACAGCCAGTACAACTCAATATACAGCCAACATCACTCAATACACTGCCAATTACATCGAGTACACAGCCACAACAGCTGTACCACTCAATACCTCTCAATACATATCAAAATTATCAATACCATTCAATACACAGCCAATGTCATTCAATACACAACATTCAATGTAGAGCTAAAAACCCTCAATACCCAGCCAATTACACTCAATACACAGCCAATACCACTCAATACACAGCCAACACCACTCAACCCACAGCCAATACCATTCAATACACACCCGATACCACTCAATACACAACCAATACCATTCAATATACAGCCAATACCATTTAATACACAGTCAATACCATTTAATACACAGCCAATATCACTCAATACACAGCCAATAGCACTCAATGCACAACCAATATCACTCAATACACAGCCAATAGCACTCAATACACAGCCAATACCATTTAATACACAGCCAATACCATTCAATACATAACTAATACCACTCAATGCACAACCAATACCACTCAATACACAACCAATACCACTCAATACACAGTCAATACCACTCAATATACAGCCAATAGCACGCAATGCACTGCCAATACCATTCAACACATAGCCAGTACCATTCAATATACAGCAAATACCATTCAATATATAGTCAATACTCATCCATACACAGCAAATAACATTCAATACACAATCACTATCATATGATATGAAGCCAATGCCACATAATACACAGCAAATGTACCATCCTTGAGATAAATTCCACATTTCCTAATTACACAGAGCAACAATGTGACAGTGTGATGAATGCAGAAGCATGGTAGTTTTCCTCTCCATCTAGCTGAGGCCCAACCACAGTTCTACTGTATGACACAATCACTCACCTGAAGACGTAGTTTGTTGACTTGTTCCTCCAGCAACGAGTCGGTTTGAGTCAGCCTCTGTTGTAAGTCGCTGTTCTGTTGCTGTAGCTCTTGAAGGATACGCTGCTGGTCTTTGAGGCTGGCTGAAGACAAGGAGTCATTTGTCTATTTATTCATATACTGGCACACATATATTTAAATGCAAACAATGCATCTAATGTATTAGACAGAAGTCAGTGTGTGAGTGTGTGAGTGTGTGAGTGTGTGAGTGTGTGAGTGTGTGAGTGTGCGTGTGTGCGTGTGCATGTGTCTGTTTCAAATTCGTTCTAACTTCACCCTCTCAACATTGTTATCACAAAGACACATCTATAAAATTTGCTAAATAATGAAGTACACTTGTCATATGCAGACTGAGGTTAATCTTTGTCTGGATCATTAAGTGTAAGATTTCAAAGCAACGTGAGCGTTTCACAAATGATGCATACTTTCAGTCAAACAGGTACATTTCATATGTACGATGAGCAACTAACTGAACAAAAAAGCAAGAGGCTTTCACTTGAAGGTTATAATATTTTTTATAACAGTAGGAGGAGTTCACAGGAAGGGGGGTAGCATTTACCCCAAAAATTGGATGGATGCAAAAATTTCAAAAAGTAAAAATTTCACAAACTGCATGAAAACAAATGTCTAGCTGTTCTATTAAAAATATATAATAGACAAATAATAAATATCCAAGAAAGACGGGAAGTGGTATTCTATCAAACCTGTTACCAAAGCAACTATACCAGGTCGTACAAATCTCTACAGCATCTAAAGTGTTAACTTACTAATGAGGAGTTTATTTGTTTCAGCCGCTCTTTGCTCCACGAGAGCCTCACTTTCAGACAATCGCTGCTGCGTTGCCACCAACTCTGCCTCAAGGTCGTTGTATTTGCCGACCTCGGTCATGTGATCATGCATCCCCGCTAGTTGCCGCACATGCTCAGAGCCACTCACTGACAGCGCTACGTTCGACTCTGCCAGCTGAACAAGGATACAATATACGATTACTCAACATTAATAAGCACCGTCAATGGTTCCAAACAGTGCTAATGGAAAAAATGACATTTAATAAATATATACATTTTTTATTTTATTGTTTGTATTTTTAGTGATCTTTACCTGCATTTTAAGGCACGGGTTTACAGGGCAGGGGCTTAGCCAGAGACCCTTCTGGCCGTCTTAAGACTGGCAGATGACTGGCCAAGGCAAGAAATTACAACTGATAAGACGGTGGAATTCAGAGCGGGTCAGCTGGCCACTAGATTAACTGTAATAGTTCCAAATCTACAGGCCCCTATTAATGACTATCATTAATTTAGCACAACTGGTAGTGAAACAAGTCAAATAGATCAGTATTAATTAAATAAATGGCACAAATGATTCAGGTTTGTCTTTAAAAATAAAAAAACTGGCCAATAATGGCTGTGATTGATGTGAATGGCTTCCATGTTAGCCGCTCGCGTGCTAAAAGGCATACTTTTCATTAATTAATTCAAGACTTGCAAACAATTATTTCTGGCTAAAGGCCTGTTACAGAGTATGCTAATATAACAAATTATTCAAGAACAAGTTCAAGTTTCTAATAACGTCCAGTGATCAGATTAGTTGTTACGTTTAGCATGGCAGTCACTGTGAAGATTCACAGTCATCTCCATGGAGTCACCCAGTAGAGTCAAAGTAAGTTCTTATATAGCGCAGTATCCAGTCCTCAGGACTGTTCAAAGCGCTTTACACTTTACTCCCTGGCAGACCTGTTCAATCAAACATCATCTCAACTTCTCTGGGAAGCATTCAGCCATTCAGCCAGGAAGTGAGAGGTGACTTTCTATAATTGATGTATCCAATACGTTGCGGTTTGCCTACGTCACAATCAGAATTTTGAATGCGTTTTGTTATAAAGAAACATTTCTGTGACCAGAATTTCAACAAAATATATGACAGTATGTCCGAACCCACCACATGTTTTTTCGATGGCTTGATGAAGGTTTTGCTAGGCAACAGGTCACGTGATGGATAGGTCAATTACAATAGGATAGGTCAATTACAATAGGATAGGATAATCTTGACCCATTTACTACTTCTACATCTCCTTGTTATATAACAAGTTAAAAATATTTCATAATTTGTTACAAGAAATAATTGCCGTTTTACATACAGGTACATGCACTTTGTTATATAATTTATTATATCTATTTTCAAAATTCAAATAACACCACATTTTATTGTAACTTTTTAAATAGAAGTTAATTAGGTGTAGTTATAGCCATCCAATTCCCCCCGTATGGCTCAATGAGCTCCATTTCAACATTAAGTACATTATAATGAATTTCCCATTAATATTCAAAGCGATACACAATTAATTTCTTACCAATGCATAGTTAAATCATTCATAACTGCAAATATACTAGGCAAAGATCCGTTATATATAGAAATGTTTTTGAATTGAAGATATCAATGTTTCAGCTCCTGAAAATATATCACAAGGTGGATCACGTAAAGGGGCCGTGTGTAGATTGCACTATTCCATGGTAGAAATATTTTGTTGGCCAACGCTTGGAGTCTGTGGCTATTTATAGAATAGTCTGGTGCAGGCGATATATTTGCCGTCGTTAGTTCTCGGGAACACAAGACGAGCGTGCGCTGAATCTAGTGATTGTGTTGTTGATAAGGATTTATTTATGACATATACTGTTGCATAACGTCGGGAAATGGATAAGCAAATTCATCATTCATCAGAGGAGTGGTGTATTGGGTCTACCAACCATGTCAGAGGTGTGTTCCAGCTGGGCTCTCAGTTCGTCTCTCTCCACCACCAACTTCCCAAGCTCGTCCTGTGGGGAAACAGACTGAGAATATTCATTATCCGTATAATTCAACTGGATCAGCCAACTGTGTTACCATGCACAAGATGACCAAAGGGACAACATTTACAACAAAATAAATATTAAATATTCACACGGCCGCAAGTATGACACAATTATTGTAGCAAAAAGTCAGTTTAACTGTTTTTCCAAGGAAAAATATGGAAATTATAATATTTAAATAGGAGTGTTTTTTGGCCAAGTAAAATAAAACAACGCATACATGTATAATTTCACTAATATTTATGCAGATCTGATTATTTTGATAAAGTAAACCAAAACAATAGAATAACAAATACGGCCGGCTGCTGCCCTTGTTCATGGTTAAATTTTCAGCACGCCTTAAAATAAATATACAAATGTAATATAAAATAAAATGGCACAGGCAGACACGAACCTGGTAATTGTCCTCCCTATCAGAACCACTACTGCCAGCCTCAGACTGTAGACTTGGGCGTTTCTGCAGCGATGCGAACTTTGGTTCTTGTCGCAACCTCTCAAGTTGTTGTTGTCTTTCTTCCAGTTCCTGCTTTATAGTGTCGTGGTCGGCCTGCAGGTGGAAGCACTGTTGCTCCCACTCGTCCACCGTCTTCTTTCCCTGGGGGCATTGGGTAAAAAGGTCAATAACTCCATGCCAGTATATGCAACTCTGTACAGTTATGGCTTCTGGGCATTGCAAAAGTGTAATACCAAACGAGTAATTTTTTATTCCCATCATAATTAAATTATGATGGGAATAATATACCGGTGTATAATATACCGGTGTATAATATACCGGTGTATAATTAAATTATGATGGGAGTAAAACAAATTTGTTTATTTTAGGACTAACCTACTTTAACATGATGTTCATATCTACCTCCTTTTAATTGCAAATCAAAAGTCTTGTAGATAAGTTCTGCAGAAATGCTAAGGAGATGCGTGTTAAATCTAATCATCATATTTCAGAAATATGTTAAACACAATCCCCTCTGTTTAGGAATACAGTTTTATTTTGTTTGCTGCAGCAGTCATATTACAAATAAATCATAATTTTTAACCAGAAAAAGATATTACTGTATTTACTGTATGAACAACAATGCTGCAATGTTTTAAAAATATTACATAAATTACCCACCCCCAAAACCTCCTCACAACATCGAAAGATCCATCCGCAGGTCGATATTCCCGGGAAAAGTGCAATTTACATAACATATATTTGTCATGGTAACAGTAACCGTGGCAACAACTGACCCGCGTGCGTTCCTCCGTGAGGGTCCTCCGCAGCCTCTCCACCTCCCCGGCGTCGTCCCCGTTCCAGTCCCTCTCCACGACGACGTCCCTCTCCACCGTCGACGCCCTCCTCTCCCACTGCGCCTGCTCCAGGCTCTCCTTCCGCTCCCGTTGCTCCCGATCCCGCTCCTCCTGGGCCTCGTCCAACTCCCGCTGCAGGGAGGAGACGCGAGTCAGCAGCTGGCGGCGCTCCTCCTCGAAGGCTGCTCTCACCTTGCGCAGCTGACCTGCAAACTCCACCTGGTGACAGAAACGGGAACTGAACGACGGTGTGTTACGTCTGGTGGGACAAGCAGGAAGTAAACGACGGGATATTCCACCTGGTGATTGGAATGGGAATTAAACAACAGCACATTGCATTTAACGAATGAAACAGAAAGTAAATGACACAATGCTCTATCTGGTTATTGAAATTGGAATTAAACGACAGCACACTCCCTCTTATGTGACAAATGGGAACTAAATGACAGCATGCTCCATCTGGTGATCTAAATGGGAATTAAATGACATTACACTCCACATTGTGATCAAAGTGGAAATCAAACGCCAGCACATTCCATCTGCTGCTCGAAACGGGAACGAAACAACAGTTCACACGATCTGGTGATTGAAATGGGAATTAATCGACAGCATAGTGCATCTGGTGATCGAAACAGGACTTAAACTACAACACACACTATCTGATGATCGAAACAGGAACAAAACAACTGCACATTCCTAAATGACAGGGAACTAAACGACAGCACACTCAATTTGATGATGTTAATATGAACTAAGCATCATTACATTTCACCCGGTGTTTATACCAAAAAATAAACACTTCTCAAAACACACCCCTCTCCCTAAAAAAACATCTGGGTCATTGGAAATCAGATTTGCTGATATTCAAATGGCTAGTGTATGAATGGTCTAAATACTAATACGCTAACTTTGGGTCATTGTAAATACATCTCCCCCCAGATGCCGAGGTCCACTTGCATCTTTCTATGTTTACATTAGATTACATTTACATGGTTACTGATCAATGATCATTGTAAATACATCTCCCCCCAGATGCCGAGGTCCACTTGCATCTTTCTATGTTTACATTAGATTACATTTACATGGTTATTGATCAATGATCATTGTAAATACGTCTCCCCCCAGATGCCGAGGTCCACTTGCATCTTTCTATGTTTACATTAGATTACATTTACATGGTTACTGATCAATGATCATTGTAAATACATCTCCCCCCAGATGCCAAGGTCCACTTGCATCTTTCTATGTTTACATTAGATTACATTTACATGGTTATTGATCAATGATCATTGTAAATACGTCTCCCCCAGATGCCGAGGTCTACTTGCATCTTTCAATGTTTACATTAGATTACATTTACATAGTTATTGATCAATGATCATTGTAAATACATCTCCTCCCAAATGCCGAGGTCCACTTGCATCTTTCAATGTTTACATTAGATTACATTTACATGGTTATTGATCAATGATCATTGTAAATACGTCTCCTCCCAGATGCCGAGGTCCACTTGCATCTTTCTATGTTTAGATTACATTTACATGGTTAGATATCGAGACTGTACCTCAAGTCTTCTCTCTATGGTGTGACACAGGTCTGTCTCAAGCTTCTTCTTCAGACCAACTTTCTCCTCCTCCAACCTGCTCCTCTCTGCTCTCAGAGAGCTCTCAGCCTGACTCTGCTCCATCTTTGCAAACTTCTCTTTGAACGACCTCTCAAGGTCAGCCTTCGCTTTCTGATAATCCTCACCGCACTTCTCCTGAATGACCTTTTCCAGTTCTTTCTTTTCGTCCTGCATCTTCACCTTGAACACCTTCTCAAGGTCATGCTCTCTTTTCCGAAACTCCTCCTTGTATTTATTCATGATGGCACCTTCAAGTTCTTTCTTTTCGTTCTCAAGAGCGGTCTCAAGTTTGACCGCGAAAGCCTTCTCAAGTTTGTTCCTCTCTCTTGCGACCATCTTCTCAATCTTGTTTTTATGTTTCTCTTCGAGCTGCAATTGTTGTTTCTCTTCTGAAACATCAAAATGCTTCTGAGTTTTTTATCATACAACAGAAAGAAAAATATAAAAACATTGTCTACAGAATTTTGCACTGGTCTTTGTTTTTAAATGCATGCTTAGCTTAGTCCTAAAAAATCATTTGTAGTAGTCATGTACTACATAACCAATACTGAATTTATATTAGTAAACTGATATCACGAAACCAAATCTGAATCAAAATCTATTAAATGCCTATTCATAGGCATCTTATAAATCCATTATCAGTAAATAATATTACCAATATTATATATATAGATAAAAAAGTACACATTGGTTTTAATCTCCCAGTTATGTTTCAGCCACGCCCACATAAGGCAAGGTCACCTTGAGCATGAAGCTGCAGCAGCTGCGCCGTCTGCTGCTCTGAGACTTCTTTCTGCCACTCCATCTTCTCACGGTCCAACATCTCTTTGTGACGCTCCAACAACATGTAGAAATCTTCCTTCAGTTTTCCCTTCAGCCCGTCTGCTCCCTACGGGTTGGGAAATGTCTCATGAAATAGTAGTTACATCAGATTGTAATTAGTGCTTCGTACATGACATGTGAATAATTAAAATGTTGTTGGTAGATGCTTATGGAATGAATGGGTTTGTCACATACTTCAAGTACTACATTCCCAGTAGATTTAGAAACACCAAAATCTTGAGGTAATGAGGGTGTTTTAGTATGAAACAAATGGAAGGGATCTTTGAGGGGTGTGGAGACGGTTGGTGGAGACAGCAGTGCAACCTCTGTGAGGGGAAAAATAAGAACAGAGAAATGGAGGATCGGTATCAAGATTAGCCTCACCTGGACATACAGCGAATTAGAAGAACAACATGATTTTACAATCACAACAAATTGAAAACCTTCGGCACCTCCCAGTCGAAAGAGAAGACAGGAGCTGTCAGGGAATCATGTGTGGAGCCCGAACAACCGCATGGTTACGGTATAGAAGAATGCTCTTCCAAGCCCTTACCAGAGACAACATGTTGTCAATGTTGCAGATCTTGGCCGCGTGTTCTTCCTCCAGTTGATGTCTCTCCTTCTGCCAGGTCTCAGTGAGAGTGAGCTTCTCCTGCTCACTCTGCAGTGTCAACTCCTCACTCAGCAGGCGCAGTCTCAGCTCTATCTCAGACTTCTGCAGTCTCAGAGCGTCGCACTCCGACAGGTCTCTGTTCATGGCCTCCTCCAGCTCGCGAGCTGAGCGCTCGGCCTGCTCCTTCAGCTTGCTCTGGAGCTCCTTCTTGTGGTCTGTCTTGAGTCTGGGTAGAGACGAGAGTTTAATGCCATGTTACAATAATAACTTTTATTTATATGGTGTCATATCTCCGGGTATAAAAACCTGTTCAAAAGGTGCTTAAAACACAACAATGTTAAAACATGTCGCTACAATACAATAATTATTTTACATATAAAAATGTGTAATATAATAAGAACGTAATGCAAAATAAAAAAATACATTTGTAAATAAATAACTTATATAACAAAGTATCGGCTAAATATTGACTATACTTAACTATTTAATAAATAATCTATTTGCTGCGTTAAAATCAATCAAGTAATTAAATTAAATAAATATTAAAAATGTAATTAAATTAAATAAAAACTTTAAATGTAGACTAAAATAAACCATGTACTGACCGTTGAATGGAAATGTTTTATAAATAAAAGCTGAAATGCATTCTTAAAAATAGATGTGTCTTTAAGTGAGATTTAAAAAGTTCGATAGAGTCAGCGTGACAGATATGCAATGGCAGGCCGTTCACTGTTTACACAGAAAACTTTAAGAGACTTAACTTAAAAACCGGTTTATGACATACAATTGGTCACAACACCGCGCGTCCTTTCAACAATTGTTCCAAGCTGAGTAATTGTCGTACACGTCAAGTTAAGTCGCTTAGTTAAACGCCACTTACGATCAGTGTGAATGCAGCATAAGATATTCTTTATTGTCTCAAATTATCAATTTGTTTTGGGATAGAACAGATGTGACTGCAATACAAAAAACCTCGATAAAAAGAGCAGATAAATAAAGAAATAAACATTACATGCATAATAATAATAATAAGGTAACTTCTTTTGTGCTTAAATCCTCGGAAACCAAGCTCAGAGGCGCATAAATACGAAATGGTTAGTCAATCTCAGAATTGATAAGCCGTATTAAAATCATAGCATGCGCATCACTTATTATGCTATTATGTGAAAATATGTATGGCTGTCTATATTATTATTATGAACTTTCAACATTAACAGCGACAGAAAGCATTTTTTTTTAAACTGTTTTATGGAGAATGGCACAAAGGAGTGTTTACACCTGTTAGATCTGCCCCAAGGAGTACGGTACCATCTGCCAGATGGCAGGAGTTGAAATTCATCATATAAAACATGTTTGTATCAGAAATGATCTTGAATGAGTCAACAGAACTGATGCTCCTTTTATGCAAACTAGAGAATGACGCACAGCATAATATAAAATTAATGAGGTACCTAAATCCTCGGGAATGCCAACTGAGGTGCAGTAAACCAGAATTGTTATGCAATATACCAGGAAAAGGGATGCACAAAAGAAAGTTATCACCAGGGAACCACTGAGGATGTAGGGTGGAAATACAAATTAAAATAGATATGTCTTTATGTTTCTGCGGAATATAGCTACAGTTTCCGATGAATTAAAATGTTCTCAACATCAACAGTCAGGTTTCCTATGAATGATATGTTTCTCGTTTAGCTGCTGGTATTGCATCTGTGCAGACAGTTGAGCAGAACCAGTAAGTTTGACAATTCAATGTGCTTAATGCTAATACATGATTTTATACATCATGACTCATATTTATTCAAGTTTATTTAAAATCCATTTATTTTACCGATTTTAGTAACTATTCTGTGTGTATGGCGTCACATTAAATATTCATCAATAAACATGAGACTACAAACTTGTTAATGAGTCGCATTTTCTCTTCTTCCATTTCTTTCTTCTCTTCTTCCCACGTCTTCTGAAACATTTCCTCTCTCTCTTTCAGGGTCTCTTCCACCCTCCTCTCCAGCTCTCTCTCCTGAGTGTGTAGAGTCTCCTCCAGTCTCCTCTCTAATTCCTTCTCTCGTTCTCGCAGTGTCACCTCCAAACCATCTTCTATCTTCTTAGCCATCTCTTCCTACAAAAAAACATATTGGTATTAACATATAGATTATGACAGGTATCTTTAGAGAGACTGATATCAGGAGAGAGATTGTGGCAGGTCTCTTTACAGAGACTGGTATCAGGAGAGAGATTGTGACAGGTTTCTTTAGAGAGACTGGTATCAGGAGAGATTGTGACAGGTCTCTTTAGAGAGACTTGTATCAGGAGAAATTGTGACAGGTCTCTTTAGAGAGAGACTGGTATCAGGTGAGATATTGTGACAGGTCTCTTTAGAGAGACTGGTATCAGGAGA
Organism: Escarpia spicata; assembly: GCA_963995525.1. Lineage (NCBI taxonomy): Eukaryota > Metazoa > Annelida > Polychaeta > Sabellida > Siboglinidae > Escarpia > Escarpia spicata. The sequence continues at coordinate 36,501,600 of OZ023211.1, read as the reverse complement.
GATTGTGACAGGTCTCTTTAGAGAGACTGGTATCAGGAGAGATTGTGACAGGTCTCTTTAGATAGGCTGGTATCAGGAGAGAGATTGTGACAGGCCTCTTTAGAGAGACTGGTATCAGGAGAGACATTGTGACAGGTCTCTTTAGATAGGCTGGTATCAGGAGAGATTGTGACAGGTCTCTTTAGATAGGCTGGTATCAGGAGAGAGATTGTGACAGGCCTCTTTAGAGAGACTGGTATCAGGAGAGACATTGTGATAGGTCTCTTTAGAGAGACTGGTATCAGGAGAGACATTGTGACAGATCTCTTTAGAGAGACTGGTATCAGGAGAGATTGTGACAGGTCTCTTTAGAGAGACTGGTATCAGGAGAGAGATTTGACAGGTCTCTTTAGAAAGAGACTGGTATCAGGAGAGATTGTGACAGGTCTCTTTAGAGAGACTGGTATCAGGTGAGAGATTGTGACAGGCCTCTTTAGAGAGACTTGTATCAGGAGAGATTGTGACAGGTCTCTTTAGAGAGAGACTGGTATCAGGAGAGAGATTGTGGCAGGTCTCTTTAGAGAGACTGGTATCAGGAGAGATTGTGACAGGTCTCTTTAGAGAGACTGGTATCAGGAGAGAGATTTGACAGGTCTCTTTAGAAAGAGACTGGTATCAGGAGAGATTGTGACAGGTCTCTTTAGAGAGACTGGTATCAGGTGAGAGATTGTGACAGGTCTCTTTAGAGAGACTTGTATCAGGAGAGATTGTGACAGTTTTTTTTAGAGAGAGACTGGTATCAGGTGAGAGATTGTGACAGGCCTCTTTAGAGAGACTTGTATTAGGAGAGATTGTGACAGGTCTCTTTAGAGAGAGACTGGTATCAGGTGAGAGATTGTGACAGGTATCTTTAGAGAGACTGGTATCAGGAGAGATTGTGACAGGTCTCTTTAGAGAGAGACTGGTATCAGGTGAGAGATTGTGACATGTCTCTTTAGAGAGACTGGTATCAGGAGAGATTGTGACAGGTTTCTTTAGAGAGACTGGTATCAGGAGAGATTGTGACAGGTCTCTTTAGAGAGACTGGTATCAGGAGAGATTGTGACAGGTCTCTTTAGATAGGCTGGTATCAGGAGAGAGATTGTGACAGGCCTCTTTAGAGAGACTGGTATCAGGAGAGACATTGTGACAGGTCTCTTTAGAGAGACTGGTATCAGGTGAGAGATTGTGACAGGTCTCTTTAGAGAGACTGGTATCAGGAGAGATTGTGACAGGTCTCTTTAGATAGGCTGGTATCAGGAGAGAGATTGTGACAGGCCTCTTTAGAGAGACTGGTATCAGGAGAGACATTGTGATAGGTCTCTTTAGAGAGACTGGTATCAGGAGAGACATTGTGACAGATCTCTTTAGAGAGACTGGTATCAGGAGAGATTGTGACAGGTCTCTTTAGAGAGACTGGTATCAGGAGAGAGATTTGACAGGTCTCTTTAGAAAGAGACTGGTATCAGGAGAGATTGTGACAGGTCTCTTTAGAGAGACTGGTATCAGGTGAGAGATTGTGACAGGCCTCTTTAGAGAGACTTGTATCAGGAGAGATTGTGACAGGTCTCTTTAGAGAGAGACTGGTATCAGGTGAGAGATTGTGACAGGCCTCTTTAGAGAGACTTGTATTAGGAGAGATTGTGACAGGTCTCTTTAGAGAGAGACTGGTATCAGGTGAGAGATTGTGACAGGTATCTTTAGAGAGACTGGTATCAGGAGAGATTGTGACAGGTCTCTTTAGAGAGAGACTGGTATCAGGTGAGAGATTGTGACATGTCTCTTTAGAGAGACTGGTATCAGGAGAGATTGTGACAGGTTTCTTTAGAGAGACTGGTATCAGGAGAGATGGTGACAGGTCTCTTTAGAGAGACTGGTATCAGGAGAGATTGTGACAGGTCTCTTTAGATAGGCTGGTATCAGGAGAGAGATTGTGACAGGCCTCTTTAGAGAGACTGGTATCAGGAGAGACATTGTGACAGGTCTCTTTAGAGAGACTGGTATCAGGTGAGAGATTGTGACAGGTCTCTTTAGAGAGACTGGTATCAGGAGAGATTGTGACAGGTCTCTTTAGATAGGCTGGTATCAGGAGAGAGATTGTGACAGGCCTCTTTAGAGAGACTGGTATCAGGAGAGACATTGTGACAGGTCTCTTTAGAGAGACTGGTATCAGGAGAGACATTGTGACAGGTCTCTTTAGATAGATCTCATATACAACAGCAGTTTTAACTGTTTTTGGCTTCACAATCACATATGAAGATGGCAGAAAGAGTCTGAAAGACCGTGCAATTGTGACAATGTTTGAAGGATATTACACTAATTTACTTCAAACCGGTTGTCATAAAAGGAGACAGTTGACAATAATTTTATAATGTGCCTGAAAGATTAAAGCAATATTTTTTCTGTGAATGTGTATTTTGAAGGTTTCTATGTGGCACAAATAAAAAATATCAAAATTGTTGCTGAGTTCTTCTGCAATGTAATATTATATCACACAATGTTTTTAATCTGTGCAACATTTAGAATAAACTAATCATCTCACATATGGTATGGCAAACAGGACAATAAAAAAAAGTTCAGACAGTCACTGAAGATTCTTGGCAAGCTACTCAAAAATAGTTTGATGACCCAATTTTAGGGGTTAAGAACAGGTGTTGTACAGACTGGTACAAGGAGATCTTATACAAACAATACAGCTCTTGTAGAGAGATTAACATCAGGAGGTATAACCAACGTGTTGTTTGCTGCAGGGATGCTACAGTTGGAGAACAATACACTATTTGTTGATGTTACTAAAGTGCTAGCTGCCAGATAACAGTCACGGGTGCTGCAGGCAGTGTTTTCTGGCTGAAAACACTCGCGTGACATCAAAAAATGGTGTATTATTCTCGTTATATATCGTCAAAATAACAACTGAATGTATATTTTCACTTGTTGCCTTTGTAAACATGCAGTTCTTGTACCAACAAGAAAACAAGTTGGCAGGTCACTGTAACTCTCAGAGGCAGTGTACGATAGTTTCATGAAGACATCTATGAATGTTCCAAGCTACGTACCCTATCCATGTTAAGTATAATTCCAAGAACTTACTACAAAATATTCAACCAAACACCAAACGTGAAAAGCGTCAATTTTAGATTACCTTCTGCTTGGTGAAAGTCTTGATGATTAGTTCCTTTTCCTTCAGATAGGTGTCCTCGAGCTCAGAGATCTCGAGCGTGTACTTTTGTTCTATCTCGAGCCGTTCAGTCGACAGACACCGCTGCAGCTTAGCCACCTCTCTAGTATGCTCGTCCTTCTCTCTCTTCAGTCCATCAATCTCAGCCCGTAGCTCTTCAACCTCCACTGTAGGAGAGGTTCACATGAGGACATCAGACAGTAGCAAAGGCTGATTTATCCAAACAGAACCATAGGGAATGCCAGACAGGATTGAAAAACATTTGAAAATGAAATGTCTTTCATTACGGGCTCGTTACGGAAAACACATTTTTTGTTTCGTTTTTCTATTTTTTACAATCCAAAAATTGCTATTAGCATAAATTTGCATTAACATGTTTCACTCACTAGATGGTGCCACTGTAACAATTTATGTTAATTTAAACTGCTGAACACATTTTAGGACTTTGTGAACTGATGTGATCACCCGTAAAATACTTTAATGTTGTTATACTTAAGTAACTAATAACCTGATCAAATGCGTAACAGACAACATTGTTGCCAGCCCCAATAGTTTCAATGAGTTGTTTTATTGAGTTACAGACCAGTTTCCTTTACACCAGGCACACTTTGTGTTAGACACATGATTCTCCCAAAATGATAATTAATGTAAATATTTTCAGTTGCAGGCTTCGTTTTCCATGATTCCCCCAAAGTGATAACGTAGAAATAATCAACTGTGGGCTTCGTTGTCTACTCAAAGTACAGCTTCATGCTACAGTCAGCTATATTTGTAACACGTTATTACATAACATTACATTACTGTTACAACATTGTGTTACAACACAGTAGCACTGTTTACTTCAGCCAGACTCAAAAATTACACCCGACCTAGAAGCCCCGAGATTACAAGTTGCAGGTCTGAGGGACCACCAACTGCTGAGCTCAGGTTTTTGAACACTGGTCACAGTTCACCTACCTGTGTCAGTGTCAGCGTCTACGTCGGAGGGGGTGCGTGGCAGTTTGCGTCGTGGTCGGTCCCCCGTGTCATCCTCCGACGTATCTGGAAATAAGTATTTATTGTATGATGTAACTACAGCCGAGGTAGTTCTTACCTTAAGTTCTTACCTTAAGTTTTTACCTTAAGTTCTTACCTTAAGTTCTTACCTTAAGTTCTTACCTTAAGTTCTTACCTTAAGTTCTTACCTTAAGCACGGTCAATAATTGCTCAAGTTGAGCACTGAGACCGTCTCATGGTTAGTTTTCTGTAGTGGTATTCCATTGTCTATTGATTTTGCTGCTGTTGTTGTTGTTGCTGTTAGCATTATTGCTATTTTTTTCTCTTTATCTTGTCTTTTCCGGTTTGCCTAGTCTCTAGGCTCGATTGTGTGTGTGTGTGTGTGTGTGTGTGTGTGTGTGTGTGTGTGTGTGTGTGTGTGTGTGTGTGTGTGTGTGTGTGTGTGTGTGTGTGTGTTAGTACATGAAGTTGTAGTTGTAGAGGTCTGAATGGTCTCTCCAGTCTCTCTGGAGGCGGGACTTCAGCTGGTTGATGGTCTGTGCTTGGACTGTGTCTTCTGATAGTGCATTCCAGGATCTTACTACTCGGGTGGAGAGGAAAGAATGTCTGGTTCCTGTTGATGTCTGTGTAACTAGTTTTTCTGTGTGACCTCTTGTGGTTCCAGTGGCTTTTAGGTACATCTGTTTTTGTGGACAGAGTTGGCATTTACAGTCCTGGTCGAGTTTGTCGAGTCCCTTGATAATTTTGAAAGTTTGAATGACGTCGGCTCTTTGTCTTCTGTAGTGCAGTGAGGGGAGTAGTATATGATTGTTAACTTTTCCTCCTAAACACTTTGCATGTTTACCACCAAACGTTCAGCAGTTCATGTATGACCACTTGCAAGAAACATTTCAACTGAATTTTTTAAATAATAATTGCAATATGTTAAGAGGAGGTATGGCAACTAGAATGGTGATTTTTTCAACAAAAATACTCAAAGCATGTTTTTGTCTGTATTAAAATAGCTTTGTATGTTTATTATCAATAAATAACCTGTTATAATTTTTTATTGTAAAATGCCACACAGCATCACATCATTGAGGGACACTGTGGTCAAGTGATAAAATGCCACACAGCATCACATCATTGAGGGACACTGTGGTCAAGTGGTAAAATGCCACACAGCATCACATCATTGAGGGACACTGTGGTCAAGTGGTAAAATGCCACACAGCATCACATCACTGAGGGACACTGTGGTCAAGTGGTAAAATGCCACACAGCATCACATCACTGAGGGACACTGTGGTCAAGTGGTAAAATGCCACACAGCATCACATCACTGAGGGACACTGTGGTCGAGTGGTAAAATGCCACCCAGCATCACATCACTGAGGGACACTGTGGTCGAGTGGTAAAATGCCACACAGCATCACATCATTGAGGGACACTGTGGTCGAGTGGTAAAATGCCACACAGCATCACATCACTGAGGGACACTGTGGTCAAGTGGTAAAATGCCACACAGCATCACATCACTGAGGGACACTGTGGTCAAGTGGTAAAATGCCACACAGCATCACATCACTGAGGGACACTGTGGTCGAGTGGTAAAATGCCACACAGCATCACATCACTGAGGGACACTGTGGTCAAGTGGTAAAATGCCACACAGCATCACATCATTGAGGGACATGTGGTCAAGTGGTAAAATGCCACACAGCATCACATCATTGAGGGACATGTGGTTGAGTTCTAAAATGCCGGACTGCTGATTGAGAGGATCGTTGTTTGAATCCTCCTACCGACAGCCATTTTGAAGTTAAGGCAAATTTGTTCAACCCACTTTGCCTTAGTGTCTTCTACCTGTGTCTATGACAGAGGAAGTAAATGACCCCCACAGGGAATTGAAAAGAAACTGTTGTGGACTCGAGAGTCAATAGTCCTCCCGTTCTACAAAAACTGTATTAGCTGCAGTGGAAACACTTGCCTTCTAGGTGGATACCTGCGCTATATGCAACCATATTAGATATTATAAATAAGTATTATAAATACGTATTGTATTTTATTATTATTACCACTACCTGAGACTGAGTCCCCGCGTCGTTTCTCCACGACCGGCTTGGTGTATTCTGAGAGGACAGAACCGGAGCGCTGGAGCTGTGGACCACTTTCTCCATCCTCACAGCTTTCTCCAGTCAACAGGTGTCTCCGTGCACTCTGGAGCAGCTGTCTCATCTGCTCCACCTCCATCGTCAACTCATCGTTCTTGTCCTTCAACTCCTGCAAGGTCACCCGGGGAGAGATTATTATTTAGATTTATTTTAAAATTAATATAATAGAATCTTTTTATGGTTTATGTTCACCTCGGTAATACAGCCACCTCACAATTAAGGTCACACTGGGATAGTCGAAAATTGTTTCTGTAACAGTAAACTGTAGGAAATTAGTCCCGCTAACATGGTCAGGTCACTTTTGTACTGCCCCGAGGGGGACATCAACAGTGAGGTTCCAATGTACATATTTAATTGTTTTATTTAAAGGTTGATGTAAAGGATGCATTTTAATTTAAATGGATTTGAGTGCAGTGTCTCTCGTTGTAGACATGTTTGCGAGTGCAATACATAAAAACAATTAAAATGTTAGTAGTTTCTGTCAAGAAACTGTGTTTCAGTCTTCATCAGTGAATTGACTTAAGAGCACTAACTTCAAAGACTGAACGGCAGTTTCTTGAGATAAAGCTACAACAACATTTTTGCTCCAAAAAAACAGAACATCAATTCATTCAAGAATAATTTAGCACACTTGTTTCTGAATCTGTTGATGACTAGACTGACCTGGTTCTCAGCACGAATCTGCTTCAGTTTCTCCTCCAGGAAGCGTTGTGATTCATCGAGGATGACCTCTCGATTCAATTCCAGCTGTTCCAACTGTGACAAGACGTAGAACGGTGACCAGAAATGTTTAAGTCAATACATGTCATAGACTGGTGACAGGAGAAACAATAACACACAAGACAAGTGTGAGCCATAAAGCCCCAAAGAGTAAATAAAAGACGCATTCAGCCAAAACACTTCCCAGATCAAGTATACTTAACCTTTGTACAACACCTAACCACCAACAAGTCCAGGTGCTATACAGCACCTACTGCCCGCACTACACAATTTAAAAACTCGTATTTTGTAAAGATAATAACACATAGGAACAAACTAAATGAGTCGCATGTTCTGGCTGAAACCATAAATGATTTCAGCCACTTATGTTGTGGCCTACACACTCAATAACACGCACACGCACCCGCCCCATAGTAAACCATAGCCAACAGTGGCTTCTTATAAGTAACCAATCAGATTCAGATGAATACTAGTAGCATGTGCACTGAAGCGTGACTGTCACAGACACCCACTGTCACAAATTATCTGATATTTACACTAATAATACCACGGTTTGTTCAACTAGGTGTCTTCATTTGATACGGAACAACTGTTTAACTGATACTTGCACAGTTGCCAAATGTGAGATACATAATTAGACATAATTAGGGAACGCATTCCTTTTCCAAATATTCAAAGAGAGAACTACATTATACACATTCCTTTCCCATGCTATCTTTGTGACCTGGACTGTTAGTTACCACCACTGGTGGTGCGATGTTAGTAATAGCGGTGGACTAGACTTATTATTTTACATGCATAATGATCTCTTCGGCAACCAGTAATTTTATCAAACATTAGTACAGTAAATAAGAAAGTCAATTAGTTGTTTACATATATATCATCTTTCTTCCATGAAGCAATTAAATCATGAACAGCCTTCTAAAAAGTTAAAGGAGCTATTTTAATGCATTTTCTGGCAATTTATATTAAATACAAAATATTATTACAATTTAATCAAATTTAACTTGTTATCTTGAATCAAAAACGAGCAAACTGTACCAATTATAAGTGAGTATGAGATTGTAATTCATGGATGAGTATTTGGGGTAGATAAAACCCTGCGCCTGTGAAAAAATTCAAGAAAACCAGGTTTTCCTAACTAATTCCACAAGTTATACAAAAGTGCATGTTTATAAAGGACACATCTATAACAAAAACTAACATGCATCTACTTGCTAACGCACACACCACCTCCCTACTTGGTGCTGCAATTGTGCAAACATTACCTGATGTTTGTCAATGTCGTAGAGCTGCAAGAACAAATACAGTGACACGGTGACACAATGACACAGTGAAACAAGTGACGTGACAAGACATTGATGTGTCAAATGTGAGACACATGCTTAGCATTACTTGTACTGCTGTTCAGTGATGTGGAACGTCAACATATATGTATTGGTGTGCAACGATGCATGGCACAGATACATTAGTAGTATTGATGTGCAGTGATACGTAACACAGATACATTTGTATTGGTGAATTCTCACTTTTTCACATGAATTCTGGGAAATACAAACGGATTACATGCAACCAAATTTTATACATGGCGACATAGAATATGTTGGACAAAACACAAAATAACAGCCTTATTTGGAAAGAGAATATTCTACTATCTTAGCCAGTGACAGATATTCGCCATAAAATATGAAACATGAAAGTGAATAATTTGTTAAAAGTGCTCATTCACTTAATTAATGCAAAATTACTTGGTTGAGGTTCAAAAGGACTGTTCAGATTCAAGTCGTTTATTGTTTGTAAAGTTGATCAACTGGCAGAGTTTAATTATGTAACAATTCTACTTTTTATAACCGTGTTGAGGTAAGTTTGGGCATATTTATTATTCAAACAAGACACATCCAGAATTCATGTGCAAACTTCCATACTTATGTATTTATGTGCAATGTAGTATAAAACATAATATATACACAATTAATTAAAAGTAAACAAACATTGACAATGAAATATGAGTAATTAAACAACATGGGACAGGAAATTTAATAAGGTGAGGAAGAAAAGTTGGAAACGTGAAAAGTGGGGGAAAAAATTCAAAAGAAATTAAACCGGACAAGACAGAAGCTGCTGGTTCGATAAACTGACATACAGACAAGGTCACTGACCTTGGCTTGGAGGTCAGCAGTGGCTTCTAGTTCCTTCTGCTGTCGAAAGGTCTGTCGCTCCAACTGTCGACATCTCTCTGCCATCTCTCCACTCTCCTTCTCCACCCTCTCCAGATCCTACAAAAAGTAAACTAAAGGTAAGTTCTTATATAGTGGAGAATTCAGTCCTCGGTACTGCTCAAAGCACTTTACACTTTACTCCCTGACAGACCTGTTCAATCGAACACCATCTCAATTTCTCAGGGAAGCGTCCAGCAATGCTGCAATTAATGCGCAAAGACTATTGAACTATGACATGCTAGCTCGTTTATGCAATTTTTTTATTTCGTTTTGACGAAATCATCTGACAAATTATTAACTATATATAGAAAGGAGTAAAGGTAAGTTGTTATATATAGCATGACATCCAGTCCTTTATGCTTCATCCCTGGCAGACCTGCTCAAACGTATATAGCATGATACCCAGTCCTTTATGCTTCATCCCTGGCAGACCTGCTCAAACGTATATAGCATGATACCCAGTCCTTTATGCTTCATCCCTGGCAGACCTGCTCAAACGTATATAGCATGATACCCAGTCCTTTATGCTTCATCCCTGGCAGACCTGCTCAAACGTATATACCATGATATCCAGTCCTTTATGCTTCATCCCTGGCAGACCTGCTCAAACGTATATAGCATGATATCCAGTCCTTTATGCTTCATCCCTGGCAGACCTGCTCAAACGTATATAGCATGATATCCAGTCCTTTATGCTTCATCCTTGGCAGACCTGCTCAAACGTATATAGCATGATACCCAGTCCTTTATGCTTCATCCCTGGCAGACCTGCTCAAACGTATATAGCATGATATCCAGTCCTTTATGTTTCATCCCTGGCAGACCAGCTCAAACGTATATAGCATGATACCCAGTCCTTTATGCTTCATCCCTGGCAGACCTGCTCAAACGTATATAGCATGATACCCAGTCCTTTATGCTTCATCCCTGGCAGACCTGCTCAAACGTATATAGCATGATATCCAGTTCTTTATGCTTCATCCCTGGCAGACCTGCTCAAACGTATATAGCATGATATCCAGTCCTTTATGCTTCATCCCTGGCAGACCTGCTCAAACGTATATAGCATGATATCCAGTCCTTTATGCTTCATCCCTGGCAGACCTGCTCAAACGTATATAGCATGATACCCAGTCCTTTATGCTTCATCCCTGGCAGACCTGCTCAAACGTATATAGCATGATATCCAGTCCTTTATGCTTCATCCCTGGCAGACCTGCTCAAACGTATATAGCATGATATCCAGTCCTTTATGCTTCATCCCTGGCAGACCTGCTCAAACGTATATAGCATGATATCCAGTCCTTTATGCTTCATCCCTGGCAGACCTGCTCAAACGAACACCAGCTGAACTTTTTTGAAGCCACACTGCAGTTACTGCGCGAAGACTATTCGCACACAAACATCCACCACTGTCTATAGCCAGGTACTCATTCATACAGCAGAGTGAACTAGAGCAATGTAGAGTTAACAAACTTGCACAAGATTCAATAAGGCAGCAAGAGGATTTGAAGCCGGAATTTGATTGAGAATCCAGTGCTCTACCCACAATGCCACAACGCCCCACTAGTCATGACCTAACCATAGGACAACAGGAACAAGGTAGTTTGTGTTGCAAATAAACTACCATATGCATACCCAATCCAGTGACCAACATCAAATCTTTTGATGATTCTAACAAACAAAAGTATACATTCTTTACTAGAACTGTACATGTTACCATCGAACCTCACTTTACTGTCACCTCGGTAATGCAGCCACCTCGCAACTGAGGTCACCCTAGGTCAGTACCAAACGATTTTCGCAACAGAAAAGTAGAGGAAATCAGTTGCACTAATATGACCACCTGGCCAATCAGGCCACTTTCGGCCAGTCTAAGAGTGACCTTAATAATAATAGTGGTGTTTCAATGTCCGTACACTTTTGATACACTACAGATTTCAACACCAGTGAACCCAAGGAGAGTTCACGGAGAGTTCAAGGAGAGTTCAAGGAGAGTTCATTTACCTTCTGAGTGAGTGAGAGGTTGTCGCGTAGTTCGTTCTCCTGCCGCTTGAGGGCGTCGATCTGTGTCTGGAGGCGGCTGTTCTGCTGCGATGTCTGGTGGAGCAAGTTGTCTCGCTCCGACTCTCCCTCATTCTGGAGTCTCTTCACCTGCTTCTGGTACTTATGCTCCACCTCCCTACAATGAACTCTGACTCATTGGTACTTCTGCTCCACCTCTCTACAACGAACACTGACTCGTTGGTACTTCTGCATCACCTCTCTACAACAGACACTGATTCATCAGTGCTTTTGCTCCATCTCTCTATAATGAACACTGACTCATTGGTACTTCTGCTCCACCTCCCTACAATGAGCACTGACTCATTGGTACTCCTGCTCCACCTCTCTACAATGAACACTGACTCATCGGTACTTCTGCTCCACCTTTCTACAATGAGCAGTTAGTCATTGGTATTACAGCTGCTCCTGGTACTTCTGGTCCACCTCTCTACATCAAACAGTTAGTAGTTGGTACTTTTGCTCCACCCCGCTACAATGAACAGTGTTGATACTCTCCATCCCTTCGTCCCTCCCCCTCTTCCTTCCTAATTTACCCTTCCTACTATGATTCTCTTGCACCCCCTTCTCTCCCCTTCTCTCCCCCCTACTTTCTCCCTCTCTCCCTCCATCTCACTCCCTCTCAATCCTGTATCCTCCAAAAACACATACAGCAGTAAGTTGATAAGTTAATTCAAACCTCTAGTATTTTATAAATTTATTTTTATTAACAATTTGTGTGGGCAAACCTTACCAACAGTTGCAAGCTCACTTTAATGCAGATGTTAGAAACATTATGTTAAGAATATAGCACAAATTATTGACCTGTTTACAAACAAAATTAATGAACCCACGACCACATCTAACAGCCCTTCTATCAACCCCTACAAATAGGGTAACTCTACATACCCCATGCAGTACTTACAGGAATGTCTCACGAATTTGCTTGAGCAAATCCCTTTTCGTAAAATTAGAAGAAAAAAATCATTATTTCATTTAGGAACTTATTTTGAAAATACGATTAAATGATTTTGTTAAGTAATATCTGGTGCTATATGGCTAGATGAAAATGAAATGTATATAAATTTGTAGATGTATCCTACAGTCATAATACATACACATGTACACGTATACACAGACATGTATCAACATAGCTCGGAGCAGACTATGAGGGGAATGAAAAATTCAGGGTGAGGAAACATTAAAAAAGAGGGTATGATATACAGAAGAGGGCGCTAGAGGGAAAAGAGAAGACCACATTTATGGAGTTGGGATAGAACAAGAAAACAGAAGAATGATGAAGGAATTGTGAGAATAATTTGGCGTAAAAAACACCTTTTTGATGCATGTCTTGGATTGAAAGGCATGTGATTTCATACCAAAAAACTTAACGATGTCAATCATTCAGTTAGAAAAAATAAAAATTATCCCGACTGAGTTGGGCAGAACATGTGCAAAGAGTGTCTGTGAACAGACTGTTAAAAACAGCACAAAAAGCAGAAGCTGTCAGAAGAAGAAGAGATAGACCAAAATTGAGATGGAAAGAGAGAGTGAAAGAAGACCTTGGGAGGGCAGGTGTGGACAGCGAAGAATGGAAGACCATTGCGCAAGACAGAGAGAGATGGAGAGCATTAACAAGCAAATGTATTTAATTCACCCAGAGGCCAGGAAATGTTTTTATATAGCTCCCAACCTGCCAAGGCTTTAAAAGGAAGAAGATATATCAGTATAACATACAGCGACGTTGATGTATCATAGGTCTGCATAAACAGACAATTCAATGAAGATTTCAAAGAGAGGAGCAAATGTGGAATGACACTTACAAGAGTTCGCGGTCTCGTGACCTCTCCAGGGTCGTGTGTCTTTCATCGCCCTCTTTTACCAGGAGTGTGATGCGATTGTTCGCTTCAGCAAGGTCCAACTTCAGTTTGTTAATCTCAGCATTCGCCTGTTCCTGTGTTGACCTGGAAATCACAGTGACTCACGTAGACTTTGCAGCAATTCAGGATTCATATCCTTGTTCACCTATAAAATCACATGGCATTTCCCTCCATTTTCTAGGTTTCCTCTAGAAAATTCCATGCCAAAAATGACTTACGTTTAAGCAGAATAGATACACTAACACACATCTCAAGCTTACACCCAACAAAACTTGGAACAAAACCAATGGCAGCAGCTATAAATCATCAATACAGTATGTTGATCTTTTAAAACTTGTTCCCACAGTGACATCCTTTGGAGGTGAGTGGTTCACCACCCAGGCATGGTTTTCGTAGATGGAGAACTGAACTTTATGGGTGTCTGGCTTTACATTTGTGAAAACTTAGAATTCCACGCTTTTCCATGCCATTTACAAAATTCCAGGCTTTCAAGATCTTGATTTTTAACTAATGGAATTCCATCCTATTCAATGGTTTCTATCGTCCTTATGAACCCTGGGTGCCTCACCAATCTCTAGATAACTCGCCAGTAATATACATTTCCTAGTAGGCTACACATATCAGCGTTCCGACTCCGCTAGATACAAGACAATCATTTTACTAGGTCATACACCTGCTGTACTGTATTATTGTAGTTAATTTATCTCCATTCTTAGAAGATATATATTTTCATGGAGCTCCTAGAATATTAACAAAATGGTCTTCAATGCATCTCATTCAAACCTTCTATAATCATCTAACTAAAAACTACATATTTTGTATATCTAATTTATATAATGTCTATCTTAACCTTATCATGACCATATACGAAACATACCTCATTCTCATTCAATGGCAACTAGCTAGGTCAACATATTAGCACAAAATACCAATCACAACATAGTCAGGTTTTGGCAACTTTCTTTCTCAGACTTTGATTTGTATATGTTTACAAAGAACATCACTATCAGTGCTTTGTGCATATATTTAAACATATTCAGATCTGCTTTAAGACGTTTAATGATAACGAAAACCCTAACAAGGGCAAGTTAGAAAAAAATTATTACATGAATAACTGGAGAAAAAAAATTGCCCTGGTAAGAACTACTGTAACAGAGGTAAACAAGTCCTGCCCCCCCGTGCCACCCTCCCACTGCCCCTCTGCAGACATACTTGACGTAGTGCAGTGTATGTTCGTATGTCGCAACTGCGGCCTGGTAGGTGGCGTTGTCCTCCTCAATACTGTGAAGTTCCTGCTCAAGGACGTACGACAGATCAGCCAGGTTGATCTTGGTGTTCATGTCGAACTCCAGGTACTGAAACAATCCACTAGGTGTCTCTGGACGGCATTCTTACATTAAGCCGTACAACGACAGCATCAGTTGGTACACTTTTAACATATTCAGAACGTCACGCAAAGAAAGACACTCACTACGAATGTTTAGCATGTAGTAACAGAAGATTTCTTTCTATAAATACAGAAATTTCAAATAATTTTTTAAATTGTATATACTGCATAAAAACTAATTTCAGCCAATTATAAAATATTCACAGGTAAAAGCAGCTCAAAAGTAGTAACATTTTCACAGATAAATAATTAAAACCAGTCAGGAATCAGTTAGTGTACATTAAATTATCATGTTTACATTAAAAGTGAGTGACGTGGACCCCTCCTTACAAGGGAGCAAAGGGAAGAAGAAGAAGATTAAAAGTGAAACTTCCATCACATATGCCTTACCAAACTGACATTTTACCACATATCAATGCAGCTACACAGACGATGAGCCAATAAAAGGTGATGAAGCATTAGAAGGCATATTTACCTCAAGAATCTCTGGTCCCTGCGGTACATTGAGGCTGTCCCAGAGTTCTATGATGGTTTCTGGTTGCGCAAACCTTCACAGACAGAAAGTACATCACCAACTGGTGAAACTGTTCACCAAAACGGACGAATAATTTTAACTGAATGTTCTTTGTATCACGACCGTAGCTGAACATACCTTTGATATAAAGAACATTTGATTTAAATGCATCACAAACCATTTGCTGCTTTCTAATAAAGCTCATGCTCTGGTATTTAAACATTTATTCTTGTTATTGTGTAGTTGAACCTGCAGACTGACAGAAGAAATAACAATAAATATTATATTGATATCTTTATTCAAAGGTTACGTTAATTGAGCTAGGATATGTGTACGACTTTACCGCAACTGTCATATGAAAAATAGTGTATGTTGCTTAGTTGTTAGTTTAATTATAAAACTTTACTGCAGAAATTGTAATTCACAAAGTTCTGTGTTTTCCCAGTAATACATTTATGAATCAGTCAGAGTGGCAACGACACTTCCATAGTGTAGAACACTTTAAATTTATAATAATATTATACTGTTGAGAACATTTTTAAATACTACTATACATATTTTATTAAATATTATTTCTAGTAGGAATTTTAATAATTTGTTTTAGTTTTATATGTAATTTTTATTTAACATTGCATGTTTGTAAACCACCTGAGAGAAAATGCAATTGGTTGGCCACTATCAAAATATTTATTATTATTAATACTGCTATGTAGTGGAAAATGCATGTTTTATTATCTCCCCACTGAGAAGACCCCTCACCCCGAGTGGTCGTCGTCTATTGATGAGAAGATCCCTGAGCCTGAGGAGAGAAAGAAGGTGGGAGTGCGACTGCGATCCTCTATGTTGGAGGCTGACCGGGAGAGTTTCAGTTTGACGCGGTTGGCCTGGCGCGGGGCTGAAGCGCTGCGTGTGAGTTTGGGGACGGGCGTGGCGGGGGTGCTGTGTTGAAACAACCCCCGCAGGAACTCGTGGAAGCTGACCAGTCCATCCGTATCCTCGTCCAGCTTGTTGAACAGGTGACCCAGCTCCTGCAAATGAACAGGAAAAGGTGGAAGTATTGCATTTAGTCCTTAGTCAAATCGCCCTGCACTTCACTGGCAAACCTGTTAATTCAAACACCATCTCGGCTTCTCTGGGCAGGATTCTGTCACATACAATTGGCTGTTGATGGCACTTCGAGTAGAATTTAAGATCCTACTCTTCACACATCTGACTAGCCACAGACAAGAGTACACTGTATATTATGTAAACCAGCCCCAGCCAGTTAAATTGCTGCATTCCAGTGAACAGAATTTCCTATGTGTCCAGCGTGGAAGGTGTCACTGGAGTGACCGGTCATTTGGCGTGGGATCCCAAATTCTGTGAAACTTGCTGCCGAAGCATCTGACCATTTCTTACGTCGACATCAATGATGAATGCTGTTTTTAAATTTTAGTTTAAGACTCATCTGTTTTCTAGAACATACTATAAGATCCAGTGAGCAATGACTGTTGGAATGGTGCCTTATAAATTTCACGATTTGATTTGCTGTGTTTGTGGCACAAAGACTATTCGTTCATGTATACCCACCACCGTCTGTATAGCCAGGTATTAATTGACACAGCTGAGTGAACTGGAGCAACGTGGGGTCAATAAACTTGTACAAAATTCAAACCGGTAGCATGAGGATTCAAAATTGGGTGCTCTCAATTGAAAGTCTCATGTTCTAACAACTGTGCTGCCCAATAAACGTTAAAGTGTCACTCGGGTAAAGTCGGACTAGACGCCACTCTGTTTCCCATAGAGTAATTACAATTGTGTGTGTTCCAGAGGAGATGGTGTCTCTCCAGAACAAATAACCAATGTTTGTGAGTTTTGGAAGACATTCAAAGCCATTGGTACCTTCTGCCTAGTGTCTCTGACAGGGGAACTAAATGATCCACATGACTGACATGGGGCATAACGTGTGTTCAGAGTGGTGGTCTCTATTTCTAACCCACTGGATCCTGTTTTGAGTTGCCCCCTTACCTCCTGTTTTGAGTTGTCCCCTTACCTCCTGTTTTGAGTTGATCCATTACCTCCTGTTTTGAGTTGATCCCTTACCTCCTGTTTTGAGTTAATCCATTACCTCCTGTTTTGAGTTGGTCCATTACCTCCTGTTTTGAGTTGATCCCTTACCTCCTGTTTTGAGTTGGTCCTTTACCTCCTGTTTGGAGTTGGTCCCTTACCTCCTGTTTTGTGTTGATCCCTTACCTCCTGTTTTGCATTGATCCCTTACCTCCTGTTTTGAGTTGGTCCCTTACCTCTTGTTTTGAGTTGATCACTTACCTCCTGTCTTGATTTGGTCCCTTACCTCCTGTTTTGAGTTGATCCATTACCTCCTGTTTTGAGTTGGTCCCTTACCACCTGTTTTGAGTTGATCCCTTACCTCCTGTTTTGAGTTGTCCCCTTACCTCCTGTTTTGAGTTGATCCATTACCTCCTGTTTTGAGTTGATCCCTTACCTCCTGTTTTGAGTTGCTCCATTACCTCCTGTTTTGAGTTGGTCCATTACCTCCTGTTTTGCGATGATCCCTTACCTCCTGTTTTGAGTTGGTCCTTTACCTCCTGTTTTGAGTTGGTCCCTTACCTCCTGTTTTGCGTTGATCCCTTACCTCCTGTTTTGAGTTGGTCCCTTACCTCTTGTTTTGAGTTGATCACTTACCTCCTGTCTTGATTTGGTCCCTTACCTCCTGTTTTGAGTTGATCCATTACCTCCTGTTTTGAGTTGGTCCCTTACCACCTGTTTTGAGTTGATCCCTTACCTCCTGTTTTGATTTGGTCCCTTACCTCCTGTTTTGAGTTGATCCCTTACCTTCTGTTTTGAGTTGGTCCCTTACCTCCTGTTTTGAGTTTATCCCTTACCTCCTGTTTTGAGTTGGTCCCTTACCTCCTGTTTTGAGTTTATCCCTTACCTCCTGTTTTGAGTTGGTCCCTTACCTCCTGTTTTGAGTTTATCCCTTACCTCCTGTTTTGAGTTGGTCCCTTACCTCCTGTTTTGAGTTGGTCCCTTACCTCCTGTTTTGAGTTTATCCCTTACCTCCTGTTTTGAGTTGGTCCCTTACCTCCTGTTTTGAGTTGATCCCTTACCTCCTGTTTTGAGTTGGTCCCTTACCTCCTGTTTTGAGTTGGTCCCTTACCTCCTGTTTTGAGTTGGTCCCTTACCTCCTGTTTTGAGTTTATCCCTTACCTCCTGTTTTGAGTTGGTCCCTTACCTCCTGTTTTGAGTTTATCCCTTACCTCCTGTTTTGAGTTGGTCCCTTACCTCCTGTTTTGAGTTTATCCCTTACCTCCTGTTTTGAGTTGGTCCCTTACCTCCTGTTTTGAGTTGGTCCCTTACCTCCTGTTTTGAGTTTATCCCTTACCTCCTGTTTTGAGTTGGTCCCTTACCTCCTGTTTTGAGTTGATCCCTTACCTCCTGTTTTGAGTTGGTCCCTTACCTCCTGTTTTGAGTTGGTCCCTTACCTCCTGTTTTGAGTTGGTCCCTTACCTCCTGTTTTGAGTTGATCCCTTACCTCCTGATCCATCTCCTCCATGCCGATGTGTTCACACACGACAGCGAGCTCACTGATGGTGAGGGAGCCTGACTTGCCGACTCCCAGGTCCCGCCAGATGGCCCTCAAATGTTCCTCCTCACTCGCTTCGTCCAGCAGGTTCTCCATCTCAGATATCGACTGGTTCAACTGGCCTGTAAATATCAGCAAATATCAACAGTAAGATATATCAAGAAGAGGGTTAATTTCAATTGTAATTTTTTTAAATTCAATTAACTTATTTAATTTAATTAATTAGCTTTTTAGGAAATCACAAATTAATTAAATTAAATTTATTAACTTTACTGGAAGAGGTTAATTTAATTTAATTTACACAATGGTTCTCCATCTCAGATACTGACTGGTACAACTGGCCTGCAAGTGTCAACACCGGTTCAATAAATATCAACAAATATCAACATGTACATCAGGAAGTATCAACATTATATGAGCCATATATATTAGATATATTGCTCATATGTTGAAACTTACTGATATCGTTCATTTCTTTTTTACTTTACCTCCTGACAGATCTGTTCATTCAATGCAGTGTCAACATATCATTATGAACAAAAAAATATTGACAAGTGTTAACGTATGATCAATAAGTATTTGCACGTTAACCTACGAGCAAGAAATCAGTGCTTAAGAGCTGTAAATATCAGCATGTATCAACGTATTACCAATATCAAATAGTATGCTTTAACTAATGACCTATAGTAATTTTACATATATGACAAAATACTAACGTTTGAGCAATAGATATCAGTGTATGTCAACATATGAGCACTATATATGTGCAGTGAATATCAGCAAGTTTCAATATGTGGGCAATAACTACCAGTACCGCTAAACAGCCACGAATACTGAGTAGTAATCTTGCATCAATGTGTGTGCAATAAATATCAGCAAGTGTCACCACATCAGCAATAAATATCAGCAAGTGTCACCACATCAGCAATAAATATCAGCAAGTGTCACCACATCACCAATAAATATCAGTTAGACAGTAGCTATTAACATTTGTGTGATCCATCCACTATACAAATTTCAATTGATACCTGACTTATATATTATATACTATTTTTTTCTTCAAATGTCACCAAGAGTTGAAAACTGGAACTTTTTACAAAGATTTATATTTGGGGGTAATAAATATGAAATATCCCATGGATATGTAACTTCCTTCATATCACCATGGTCTAGGATGACACACACCTCTGAATGCCCTAAAATATAGCAAATGCACATAGTTTTTTAAACAATGAATTTTCCATGGAAAGCTTCATCTGGCCAGATTAAAACTAGCAATTTTAAAATGTGCAGTTTTTGTATTATAATTACCAGTAAATTGATTTTTGTCTATGTGCTACAGCTAAATGACAAGGATATTTGTTTGCATTTCCATGCTTCCTACAGTGTCAGCAGAAAAAGTTGACCCTATTTCTATTATATAATAAAATTATTTATTAACTATATCCGGGGTTGGTATTGCACATACACTGTATATGATATCCCCGGTGGGATGCCAGCTGTAGAGATTACCACTTCTGTTCAGGAAATTCAGACAAACATCCTTGTCAAAGGTTTGAGCATACCAGAGATCAAAACTGTCTATTTCAAGTAGTCACAAGAATAAATGAACATACACCACACTTTTAACTGTAATTCACGCTCATTTTATTGTTCTTTTATTTCATATATACACAGGATTTGGAAATGAGAATATTTTGAGAAACCTTTATCATCAAATGGTACTTTGGATTTTATGTTTTTGTTTTGTTAGTTTTGAGATTTTAAAAATTAAATAATAAAAATGGTGGAGCTACTCGTCCCGGAAGTCATGTTTTATTCTGTCCCGCACACCCAACACTCTCCAAACACAGAAAATGACTGATTCCTGATAGTTTGCCTCATTTAGGAATCTTCAAACCTCCATGTAGCCAATTATGCGAGACAAAATGGTTTATCTCTCCTAGGATGCTATGAAATGGATGAAACATATACTCAGTCTATATATTTGGAATAGTAGCTGTCACAGAAGTCACGTTTTTCACCTCAATTTTTCCCATGAATTTGTTTATAGAATTTAATTTTTTTGGCTAAATTAAAGAGCTGTTCATGGTCTTTAAAATAACTGTAAAACAGTTTAAATTTGAAGCAGTAGAACAATATCACTACAATTTGAGAAGCTTATGTCTCGGAAGTCATGTTGGCATGGCTGATTGTCAGATTTTGATCAGTTACTTTATTTCAATTATGATTACAAACGACAAATATCAAGGCGCACATGCCTAAAAGGTAACTGCAATTTTAAAAATTGTGAGGTATTCACCAGTTCATCAGGCAAACATTCTGATAAATGCCAATTGCGAATATACAAGAATGTAAACAATTAATATATTTAAAGTATAGTTCAATTAATATTTTAACTTGTCTCAGTTTTAACTCATTTTGCCAAAAAATTAAACCAACCACTATGACATGGGCATTAGGTTATTTGTACACATTTTGTGTGATGTTTAGAAGAAATTATCAGACAAACTATTAAACTATTTCTGACCAGATCTAACCAAGATTTTGCAAAACTTACCTGATCAAACTACCATTTTAAGTAACTTCTTTCAATAGTTTTAACAAAACTACACCATCTTTTATTAAACCAACGGCATATTACGTAAACTTATTCATGCGTACCCTATACAGATACAACCATCAGTGACAGTGAGCGTGATTTGTGATTGGCTAATTCAACTGAGATGCGAGTTTTAAACAATCCACCACTGCGGTCACATTTCAATCACCACCACCACCACAATAATTATTACTGACTATCATTTAAACACACAGAGAAACACATTCAATCCCAACTTCCCTTATCTATGATCCTGTGTAAACCACTACTCTAACTTTCCCCTACCACCAGTTCCTGATTGCTCACCTAACTGCTTCTCTCCCTATCACTGCATTATCCCTTTCACAAGCCCTGCCACACATCCCCAACACTAATCCCAGCTCACACTTTGTCACACACATCTCACTTATCTCCCGTTGTCACGGCAACACTCCCAGTAGGTCAAGTGGCCAGACTTCTGATGCTTCAATATTACAGCTACATACCAGAGTAGGAGAACCATGGGTCAAGGATGGACTGTCCACTCTGTTGACAATGATGACACTGGTGTATCTAGGACACTGACTGTAGAGATGCTGACTGCCAGGAAGGCTGATGATGACTCATCCCCCCCTCCCGGTCTCCCTCTACTCCTGGCTATATTTAGCTGCCATAAGCTATATCAGGTCACCAGCTCCTCCTGTTCAGGCTGGATGAGGAAATATCAATGATAGACTCATAGAGGCCGCATTCTGGCAAAGTTGGCACACAATGCTACTAAGCCTGACATATTTTATAGAAAACTTTTACAACATTACTTGAAAGATCGCATTTAGGATAAGTAAGTTACAATCAATATATTATTTAGTTAGGGAAACAAAATCCCTATCACATCATATTTGTAAAGTAACTTTAAGGCAAGATCTGGCAGGTAGATATGATTATTTTTAATTTACACAAATTGTCCAATTTTTCTGCCCACTGTATAGCATATTCTTCCTGAATAAAAATATATTGCACTTTTTAGCTAGACCCCCATTTCCATGGTAACAAACAAAATGTCTGCCATTTTTAGCTAATATTGGCAAATTTGGAAATACTGCCTGATTTGTTTTCAGTCTGAATCTGAAAAGATCTGAATTCTTTATTGAACACATAATTATAATGTTTTAAAATTCAGGTTCAGTATACATTCTATTGTGTAATGATCAGAGCATTTTTTTTAATGTTGTGTTTTTATTTTTTTAATAATTGTTTTGTAAAGTGTATAGAAAAAACTTGGTTTTTGGCAACAAATCCTGGTTTACCTTTCAAACTATTGACAATTTAAAAAAAGTGTCTGGTCATTGTGCAGAGTTTGCCGAATGCAACATTCAAAATCTTATTTGAATAGCATTTATAATTACTCCCAGAGATATCCTTTTTCCAAAAATGTTATGCAAAACGTTTAAAAAAAAAATTTCTTCAGAAAATGGCCATCAAAGATTACTTGATATCGACGCACTTTATTCATCAATAAAAGTCATTTAGTAATTGTTATAAAAGTGAACTTTATTGATAGTAAACATAGAATGTAATCATAATCTGGCAGAAAAACATTCTGAGTATTTTTTGTCAAAAAACACCATTTCACCTGGGATATCTGGAATTAACGAGGAGGGATGGCTACACATGTTGATCTGTGATGTAGGTTCTCAGTGCTTCTTATCACAAGGATCAACATGATCAGTGAAACCAGCTGGTGAGTTGTGAGGTTTAGACATGAAGCTGTCTCATCTAAACCGTAGAACGAGAAGAGCCACAGCAGACAGGAACGAATCAGTCAGACGTAACCTGGCAACTGCTCATGTCTACAAAATATGCTGTCAAGTTTCTTGCATGCATCTTAGCAAATTTATTGTTGGCAATTTACATGCATTAAGTCAATGAATACCAAGTCAAGACTGAAAACTCTACGGTTCTTGTTACGAGTCAACTGACATTCAAACACACGGTCCTCATGTTTTCTATCAAGTGAAACAACTATGATAAAACAGTCAATTGAGTAGTGATATTATTTTAAAATTGATTTGGTGTGGGTAGTTACAACACTAAGTTAAAACAAGCACTTAACCAACACTACATTGGCCTAAGTGAGGATATTAACACAGAGGCAAACATAGGGAACCTAAAAATTTGTATGCGGGCATAAAAACAACTATAGATTTCACAATAAGGAAAACTGCACCTCTCAAATTGAAAAATGGTGTCACACTAACAAAAAGAGATGACCAAATGAATCACTGGATTGAGCATTTCTCCGACCTTTATGGCACGGAGAGACCATATTCTGTGTCTACAATTGACAAAGTCCCTTCTATGGAGATCATGGAAGAACTTGATGACGAACCACAGCTCAAGAGATGGAGGTAGTTGTTGCCAGACTGTCAATTAATAAATCCTCTGGTTGAGATGCAATACCTGCAGAGCTGATTAAGGCTCTACAGCCTTCTCCTTAAGTGCTGGCGGGAACGCTCAATTCCACAAGAAATGAAGGATTCAAATATAATCGCACTGTACAAAAACAAGGGTGACAGATGCGACTGCAATAACTACATTGGAATATCTCTGCTCAGTGTTGTAGGGAAAACATTTGCATATATCGTCCTCATACGTCTACAAATTTTGGCAGAATGGGTGTACCCCAATTCACAGTATGGTTTCCGCTATGTCAGAGGAACTGTAGATATGATCTTCTGTATACGACAACTACAAGAGAAAGCAAAGGAGCAACATCTGCCACACCATGTAGTCTTTGTGGATCTCACAAATGATTTTGATTATTTCGGTCCTGAAGAAAGTTGGGTGTCCACCAGTACTTTTCAGTCTTATCCTAGCCTTCCACAACAGCATGATAGGCACATGGATCTATATCTGAGCCCTTCCCCATCACAAATGGCATAAAGCAGGGATGTGTTCTGGCCCCGACGCTTTTGGGAATATTTTTCTCCATTCTACTCAAAGAAGCTATGCAAAATGCCAACATTGCTCATCCTGGAGTGGGTCTGAGGACCAGAATTGACGCAAGCATCTACTCAATGTCACGCTTGAAGGCCAAGACAAAAACAACAGCAATTCACGTGTGCGGGGCCCTCTATGCTGATGATGCTGCCTTCTGCTCCCATTCCGAGAAACAGTTACAACTAATCTTGCACAGCTTTTGGCCTCAAAATCAATGTCAAAAAGACTGTCACAGTTCAGAGTCATGAACAACGTACCGCAAACAAGAATGGAACTCAACAGTTTTCATCTTCGTTGTCTGCAAACAATCCTTGGCGTAAAATGGCAGGATAAAATTACTAATCTCGAGATCCTGCAGCACTGCAAGTCAACGCCACTAAGCAACATCCTCAAACACAGACACCTACGATAGCTTGGACAAGTACAGTGTAAGCCCAGTGACTGCCTCCCAGAGACCATCCTTTATGGGAGTTGACTGATGGCAAACGTCCAATAGGCAGGCACAAATTAAGATTCAAAGATGTGGTCAAGAGAGATCTAAACGACTACGGCATCGACCCTCTACGGTGGCAGACTTTTGCTGAGGACAGAGTCGTCTGTCGAGCCTGTCTCACTAGTGGTTCAGCAAATGACATAGAAGTATACCAGATAAACCAGGAAACCAAGCGTGCGGGACGTCATGCCAGAAATCCAAGTCAATCTATCTGATGCAGCTATAACAAACATTGTCTCTCGAGACAGAAGCTGGCCTCTACTAAGTTACAATACTGTACAGTGCACTATCATTTTGACCACATTCCAAGCCAAGTTACAAATCAAATTAATGTGTGCTTCGAGTCAGCAAGACTTGTTTGACAGATATATTTATGAAAGACAATCATTTAACTGTTCCCTTACTTTTTTAACAATTAGACCAACTTATTAACATCTTTCAATGTAGATTCTTGGCGTGTCACCAACATTACAATACTTGATGTAACCCACCAACCAAAGAGTCTCTGTCATACATGTTTCAACACACAAATGTAGGACTTTAATAATTATATATTGTGTAGTGAATGATTTTTTTACAATGGAATTTTGTCAATACCAGAAGATTCTGGTTTTTTTCCATACCATTTGTATTGTCAAATGACTGTACATGAAATAATAAATTTTTAGAGTATTGAAATGTGAAATTTGCATCAATATTTTGGACATAAATTGAGTGAGCATGCCATGATTTCAGTTACATGCAATTTTCATTAAAATTGTTGACTACTTTAGAAAAAATTCAGCCCACTTCTAGCATACTTTGAACAATATATATGTAATATGGATCCAAGCAAATCTTTGCAATAATTTTGTATATAGAATTAAAAACAATTCCACGTTAACTAAAGTGTATTACAGATCGCAATTAAAATATAATGTCAACTTCAAAATTAGTTATATTGGTTGAAACATAATTGGTTTAATGCATCCAAGGTTGGTTCAGCATAATAACTTTTAGTTCACTCTACAGAAAAGAAAAAGAAATTAGGTGTCTAATGTTTCTGGCTAAAATGTACTTTGGCATTTAGAATATTTATTATTTAAAAAGAACCATGGCGGGTGTACATTTTTGGTGACATCCCATAACATTGTGACAACAGGCATATGATCACACAGCAGCCAGACAGTTGAGTTGTTCTGCATCAGGATTCTTGTTTAGTCTAATCTTAGGATTCATTGAATGGTTTGAGTTGTTAAAGAGAACAAGATACAGCTAGCTATACACCAATGGCAGTGATGCCAATAGGCCTAGCTGCATGTGTGCCATATTGAACACCCGTGAACGGGGGTCATTAGTCCCGGATTTGATGGTGTATAAATAAAGTTTATTATTATTATTATTATTATATCTGATCAGGTCGACATCGGGTTCTGTATTGTTTATTAGACAGTGTGTAATAATTACCAGGTCTTCATCAGAATCAGAGATGACACCCACCCTATACCTCCGCTCAGCGCCCCTGAGGCATCCACAGAAGTCAGCACACAAGTTTTCAATTAGTTGGCCAAATACCAGGCAGATAACCCAAGGCTAATCTGTGCACAGTGCTGCCACCCGGTGATCACCAGACAAACCACATTTAAGCAGTCGCCAGGGAGGATTCTCTCACCTTCTGCTTCGAAAGTTTCTGGCTTGCTCTCCTCCTCCGATGACGATGACTGGCTGCTTAAGTCCTCCTCCAACGTCACCTTTTTTTTCTTGGTCTTGCTGTCCTGTTAAAACAACAATAAATATACTTAAATATTCACACTTAAAATTAAACAGGTGTCATAGCCACAGGTTGAATCATTTACTACTGGAAAGACACTAAACTGCATTATTTTATCCATCACACTACGAACAGTTTACCAGAGCATATACAGTTTATCAGAGCATTTATAAACGAGTCTAAGTCAAGATTGAGCAACATCACCAATACAAGAAAGACACTTTGGAATGGCGGAACAGCCGCAAAATGTTAATCAGGCGGTTTGGGATTAGCGTACACCTGCTCTTGTTTTGAAACTTCAGCAATTTTCTTTCATCCTATTCTGGCTGTAGATTTCAGAAAGGAGACGGATAAAGTCATTTGACATTTCTACCATGGTTATATGCCAGGGGAGGTAAAAGCTCCCATGTCCCATACATAAAATGTCATGTACACACAAGTTTTATCATGTGATGGCCCCAGATTCGATGGTATTAAAATAAAGGATTATTACATTATTATTACACTGCAACAGATTTACCAACTATGGGGAAAGAACTCTAAACCACGCTCGAGGTGTTATGACCACAGTGATCATAGCAACAGAGAAACCATGATGTGTATGACTATTTCTTCTTTTCAAGACGGGCACAAAACAGCCAAAAGCTGACTCAACTGTCGCAAGATGAAGGTATAGCAAATGCATAATTTCAACTACTTACCCCAGGTGACTTCTGCTTTGTCGCCCCGCTAGCATCACTCTGGCATGTTGCCAAGCTGAGCCCCTCGGAGAGATCGCCCTCTGTGTCAGTACCGGGGCGTGAGTGACGCCCATATTTCTTACCATCCTTGACGTACTTGGGAGACACCTCGGATACTTCCTCCTCGAACTCAAAGGTATCTGCAAAAAGGTTTTCCATGGATTAGTGTTAGAATTATCTGGCGATCGCATACATACAAGGACCATATCACCAACCAAGAAGTCCGCAACAGAATCAACCAAACCATCGGACCCTTTCAAGACCTCTTGACGACATTCAAGAAATGGAAGCTAAACTTTTATGATCAATCGGCCTTGCAAAGACCATCCTGCAAGGCACTGTGCCAGGAGGTAGAGATGGGAAGACAACATCCAGAAGTGGACTGGTTTGACCTTCAGCACCTCCCAGAGGACTGCAGAGAATCAAAAGAGATGGCAGAAGCTGTCAGGAAATCATCAGTGGTGCCCCAATAACCGCATGGCTACGGATTAGAAGTAGAAGAGAGTGTTAGAAACCAGTTTTATTTTCATAATCAAACATTGGTTTGGCCAAACCAATTGATGATCGACTGTTTAATTATTTTGTTGGGTGGCAATTCTAAAAAATTTGGATCGCCAGGTTACAGTACCAGTGCTATCCATCAGTGGCCAGGTTACAGTACCAGTGCTATCCATCAGTGGCCAGGTTACAGTACCAGTGCTATCCATCAGTGGCCAGGTTACAGTACCAGTGCTATCCATCAGTGGCCAGGTTACAGTACCAGTGCTATCCATCAGTGGCCAGGTTACAGTACCAGTGCTATCCATCAGTGGCCAGGTTACAGTACCAGTGCTATCCATCAGTGGCCAGGTTACAGTACCAGTGCTATCCATCAGTGGCCAGGTTACAGTACCAGGGCTATCCATCAGTGGCCAGGTTACAGTACCAGTGCTATCCATCAGTGGCCAGGATACAGTACCAGTGCTATCCATCAGTGGCCAGGTTACAGTACCAGTGCTATCCATCAGTGGCCAGGTTACAGTACCAGTGCTATCCATCAGTGGCCAGGTTACAGTACCAGTGCTATCCATCAGTGGCCAGGTTACAGTACCAGTGCTATCCATCAGTGGCCAGGTTACAGTACCAGTGCTATCCATCAGTGGCCAGGTTACAGTACCAGTGCTATCCATCAGTGGCCAGGTTACAGTACCAGGGCTATCCATCAGTGGCCAGGTTACAGTACCAGTGCTATCCATCAGTGGCCAGGATACAGTACCAGTGCTATCCATCAGTGGCCAGGTTACAGTACCAGTGCTATCCATCAGTGGCTGTTGACGGAAACATACAACATATCTGAAAGTCAAACCTACTTTTGGTCATTCAGTAACTATACATACATTTATATAATTGAAACAATCATCGACCATACAAGATTGTAACTGACAAATTGATCGGACGAATGACTCAACTAATCATCAATAAAAGTGATTAATCGGAATGACACTACCATAGATTACCGGGTACCCTTTTTGTGAATGTTTACTTGCTATTATCCCAGACTTGCGTGGAGAATCAGCCCTGTGTTTTCATTTTCACTTCAAGTTGTTATAAAAGTTTACTTTTCGGTACCGCCTGATAGGTTGTAGCATAAATAAAATGTTTTGTCCAATTGTACAACGATCATCCCCCTTGGGGGGGCCATAGGAGACACCTTTAAACAACAATCTTGAAGCGGCCCTAACTTCTGAACCATTCCTGCTACATCAACATATGTCTCTATGGATTAAAAATTTGGAGTAGCAACTTTTATGTCAAACACAATTATTTCCACCCTTAGCCAATCAATTTAACTCTAAACATCGCCTAACCTAGACTAAATTGTACAATAATACCCTGAACTCCTGCCAAGCAAAAAATAATTAATACTATATGGGAGAAAGTAACTAATTTTGCATGTTTATTGCTATTATGTCAGAGCAATATTAACATGATGCCACTTGGCAGAATTAACCGTTCATCTTAAATCAACGTATTATGTATCTAAAGATTCAAAATGAGGAGTAGAACCTCTTAGGTTGTGTGTAAATACAACCATGTTCATGTTATTTGTGAAAACTGTAACATCTTGTAATGCTAATGTCAGTTTCTCTTTAAAAAACATAAAGAACATGTAATTTTGAATGGTAGGCTGCTTGAGTTTGTCCTGCTTATTGTGGCACAGCATGTTTTACATATTGAACATGCAATCCACATAAAAGTTAGAACAACCTGCCTAAGAAACAATGCCACTCATCAAGTTGGCAAATGAGTAGATCAGTGCTCCACCATCGATGACAACAATTTTAAGAATCCGGTCACACACAAGTGAAACTTACTGGTTTCAAGAATGCATTCCAAAAAGTCAAACTAGGGAGGTCTTCTCCTCAGCATTCATACACAATGAAAGTTTTCCCGTACTGTGGTTAACGTGATCTGTGAAGTGCTGGGTTCTCCTCTAGGTCGCTCTAACTTTCTGATATCTCAGTTATTGGATAAGTTGTTTCACTTGATGGGTGTGATCAGATACAAGTCATTGGGATTCAGCACATTTTCCATGAAGCTACTATCCCTTCAATTCAAGCTCCCCAACATACGTGACGCACAGGTTGTTGTCCAACGTAATTGAGTCCTCATGCTCTTTTTCAAAATGACATTCTGTTCATCAAGGCTTCTAACAAATTCCTAAGGCTGTGTTGAAAACGTTCCTGGTAGGCCTTCTTTGTAGCATTTCAATGTCATCATTGTTGTTATTCTCACTGGTAATTTTTTCCAACTACTCTGATCTCCGGGCCAGCCATGCACTGTCAAGCATGGTGCAGGGTAAGGCCGATCACATCGCAAACTCCACTTGGTCAATCGGTTTGGTCGAGAACCATCGACTGCTCCTTGTTTTTGTCAACTGACCCTCATCTCACTAATTTTGCATGCTCGGAAGGAACGCGTGGTGGTCTCGAATGAAGAGGGAATCCACCGGACATAATTCTGGTGATTGAGAGAAATGACAGAGGTGCGAGCAGCTTCAGTGTGTCAAGTTGTTGACCATAGCTTGAATTTCCTCTCTCGATATGCTCAGATGAACATGAAGATGATCTGTTGGAACTTGTGCACCAGTAGCCAGCATGGTATGGCTACATAACTCTCTCGGGCAGCCATGGTGATCCTATCTTCAAGAGGCAACTCAGTTCCACTATCCTTGGACATTCGCATTATAAGATTATCAATATAAAACAACTATCGCTTTTTGAAGGTACAGTATGGCTGCTGACACATTCTTAGTGATTCTGGCTTCAGTCACAACATCATTCCATCTAGAGTAGATCTACCCTGGTGGCCAACAAAGCCAGTTCAATGTGCATGCCTCCTAGCATCACAACAAACTGATCTTCACCGAGATAGTTTCTGGGAATGTCAATTGATTTTACTTGGCAATGTCTTAAACTGGTTGATATACAACCAGCAGCGGGATATGTTGCGGGTTGAGGTGCTTGGTACCGTCTTGTTTTATTGTGGAAAATGGGAGAGTGGGCTTCAATGTATTTACTGATCTTCCAAAAACGAAGACCACATGACCAGAGCAACTGCATCCGTTTCTGGCCCTCCACAAAGTTCCTGATGTACTGTATTTATCAACTCTACTTCATCCTTCTTTTCTTCATCATACAAACTTGTTGTCAGTGACCCCTTTTGTAGGTTGTTGAGTGGAGAGCTTCCGACCCTCTGTTGGAATGGATTTATATGAGTGAGAAAGGATGGACTCGCATGTACCTAATTGCTAAAATTGTGAACCAATGTTAATGTTCTTGAGCGCTATGAAATTAAGTTTGCAAGAGGAGGCTCACACTTCACGTTCTTAGGAAGGGAAGATATTTTCAGCATTGCAACCCGACTCATGGAGAGGATCGTTGTACAATGTTTTCTACAGTCCACGAATTAGGTCCTGCTAGGAACTGGTGGAAGAAGTAATTCATCACTGGTGGAATGACTGACTCTTCTCAACCGCGAGGGAGTGACCCTCGGAATGTGGAAGTTGCTTCATGATCTGTCATTACTTTATGTGAGAATAAATGTGGCTTTGTTTTATTTGGATTGCATATTTATTTTAAGATGCAAAGCATGCTTTCACAGAATAAATTGTATAAGCAGGGCAAAATCAAGCCGTACTGACTCCAAAATGTGTATGTTTTTTTAATGAGAAACAACATTAAAATGACATGATTTAACTGGTTTTCGTAAATAACATCAATATGGCTGCTTCGTCGGACAAACTACATCGAAATAAAAGTTGCTACTCCTTATTTTGAATCCACAGAGACACTACACTTTGATGTATAATGAACGGTTACGAAATTAGACCCGATTCACACTGTTCTCTTACAAGTACCCCATGGTACACATTAATATGGAAAATAAGTCACTTTTTCCCATATACTATCAATTGTATTATTTATATTTTATTCGGAAGGTGCATGGTGTTTCTTTAGCAATTTAATCTAGGTTAGGCGCTATTAATTCCTAAATTGATCAGTTATAGCTGGAAACTGTGAGGGAAATTAGAATAACAAGATTTTACGTTTTTTTGCAAATAACATCAATATGGTTGTTATTACTCACAAAAATACATAACGTAATAGCTGCTACTCCTCATTTCGAATCTCTAGATACATCATATGTTGATGTAGGATGAATGGTTCACAAATTAGGGCAGTTTTATGAGAATATTCTGCCGGGTGGCGTAATGTTAATATTGCTCTGACATGGTAACAATTAACATGCAAAATTAGTTACTTTCTCCACATAGTATCAATCCTTTTTTGCTTGGCAGGTGTTTGGGGGGTTTCTTTTGCTATTTAGTTTAGGTTAAGTGATGCTTAGAGTTAAATTGATTGGCTAAGGGTGGAAATAGTTAGGAAAATTATCTTGAAAAATTACATGATTTTACGGTTTTTCGCAAAAAACATAAAAGTTGCTACTCCAAATTTTGAATCCATAGAGACATAATATGTTGATGTAGCAGGAATGGTTAAGGAGTTAGGGCTGTTTCAAGATCACTGCTTAAAGGTGCCCCCCACGGCCCCCCATGGGGATGATCGTTGTACAGTGGGACCAAAAATGTTGTTTACGCACCAACCAATCAGGCCGTATAGAAAATTAAACTTTTACAAGAATTTGAAATGACTGAGGGTCTGGTGACCCCCACTAATATTCGTTCGGTTTAAATCCATATTTTTTATTTCTGATATGCATGTGGTGAAAAGAACTAGCATGATAGAAAAGGTAAAAAGTAAAAGTTCTTATATAGCGCAGCATCCAGTTCTCAGGACTGCTCAAAGCGCTTTACACTTTACACAGAAAGAGAAGAGGAAGACAACAATTGATTTATCCATCACGTGACTTGTTGCCTAACAACAGCTCCATCAAGCCATCAAAAATGGATGCTGAACCCGTGGCGCATTTAGACGTTCCATCGTATAATTATGTGAAATTCTACCCTCCAAAGATTTTCTTTATAACAAAAACATAAGGAAGAGTTTCATAATTGACAACTGTACGTGGGAATGTTCGATCTAGGCATTGACATGCCGCAATAGCAATGTAATTCAAGTATATATAACCGTTATCAACATTGTTGGCAAAGGCAAAGAATGATGGAGGTCACACGCATAAAGGCAAAGTCACATGCATAATTTTGATTGTAACGTAGGCAAACCGTGACTTAGCAGATCAGTCAATTAAGATGGCAAGACAGTGTGAAGAGAGACCTAGAAACGGCAGGGATGAACAGCTGACAGTGTGAAGAGAGACCTAGAAACGGCAGGGATGAACAGCTGACAGTGTGAAGAGAGACCTAGAAACGGCAGGGATGAACAGCTGACAGTGTGAAGAGAGACCTAGAAAGGGCAGGGATGAACAGCTGACAGTGTGAAGAGAGACCTAGAAACGGCAGGGATGAACAGCTGACAGTGTGAAGAGAGACCTAGAGAGGGCAGGGATGAACAGCTGACAGTGTGAAGAGAGACCTAGAGAGGGCAGGGATGAACAGCTGACAGTGTGAAGAGAGACCTAGAGAGGGCAGGGATGAACAGCTGACAGTGTGAAGAGAGACCTAGAAAGGGCAGGGATGAACAGCTGACAGTGTGAAGAGAGACCTAGAGAGGGCAGGGATGAACAGCTGACAGTGTGAAGAGAGACCTAGAAAGGGCAGGGATGAACAGCTGACAGTGTGAAGAGAGACCTAGAAAGGGCAGGGATGAACAGCTGACAGTGTGAAGAGAGACCTAGAGAGGGCAGGGATGAACAGCTGACAGTGTGAAGAGAGACCTAGAAAGGGCAGGGATGAACAGCTGACAGGGTGGAATGGACCGAGTTATATGGACCTCTGCAAGGGATCAAGGGGTAGAGGAAGTGTGACAACAGTTTGCAAATATTACAGAACTACTCACCAGGCCCTTAGCCAGAAATATGTTTTGCAGTCTTGAATTAACCAAAAGTGTGCCATTTAGCATGTGAATGGCTTGTGTGGAGGCCATTCACATCAATCACAGCCATTATTGGCCAGTTCAGTTTTTTAATGACAAACCAGTTTCATTCGAGCCATTTATTTAAGTAATACTGATCAATTAGATTTGTTTCACTACCAGATCTTTGTGCTAATAATATTGATTAATGTGGGCCCCTACACTCGGAACTATTCATTAATCTAGTGGCCAGCTGGCCCCCTCTAAATTCCATCTGTCTTATCAGTTGTAATAACCCATCTTGGCCAATTATCTGCCAGTCTTGAAGACAGGCAGACTGGTCTCTGTATAAGCCCCTGCTACTCACCCTCTAGTCCTGGGATGTCGGTGTCAGAGAGTTCTTCCTCTGAGTCCTCCGATACCTCATCTTCCTTCACCTTGGCTGTTTCTGATAGCACTAAGAGGAACGCCTCCTTAAACTCGTCAAATGTCACCTGGAACAAATTCCATACATCCAAAAGTAAAGAGGCATCCTCAGAAATGTCCATAGTCAAATGCATAAAAGAATATATAAAAGAGGCTGATGAAGTTTATTTAGCTGGGCTTTATTTTTATGATTTAATGAGTTATTGGCAACCAGTTGTTTAACTTTAATCCAAATTCACAATGTATCATTAGCTTCCTCTCTTTAGTTTAGATATAACAATGACAACTTACAGGAAATCTTGCAACCAATAAATGTTTTATATATATATATATATAATTATTTTAACTTTGTGGGTTATATATCCTTTTGGAAGGTCAGATTTATTCGACCTTCCAATATATATATATACATATATATATATATATGCATATACATTATTTGATTATTTGGATTACCGAACGGACTTCAAACTAAAAAGAAACAATGGTCAAAGCTAACATATGTTGCTCAAATTACCTGTAAGTTCTACACAATCTGTGTGTCCACTATGAGCAGAAGATATTTATTTTGTTCTCTCCTTTTAAACAGAAAATTAGTATTTAAATATCTGGTCAAAATCCTATTTTGCGTGTGGAGATGATATTAAAATTTGCTGACGTCATGAAATCTTATTTCCCAACTAAGATGCTAACTTCGAATGTGACAGGTCCATTTTTTTTACTACCTGGAAAAATACAGAAGTCTAACAAGAACTGGAAGAATGATAGAAACAGAATGGCTCAAGGCTTCATGAGAGACGAAAACCTACCCTGCCCTCTCCCTTCTCTCCCAACAGCCTCGTTCCCAGCACATCCGCTGTCTCGTCCAACCGCAGCTTGCTACAGAGTAGCTTCAGGTCGGCCCGACCCAGGTAGCCCGTACCTGATGTGTCACAGCTGTCAAAGACATCTCTCAGCTGTGACAGGTACACATCATCTTCTGCCTTAGATGTCATTCTGCAAGGTGATAATGCTGACAGTTATTAGAAAAACATAGGGTCATTCTGTGTGAAAACAACCAATGGACACAGCACTCATCTCTTCAATTTTGGAATGAATCAGTTTGATGAAAGCCGTTGGTGAGTTATGCAAGAATCTGAAATTTGAGTTTTCTAGCTCAAGTAGTTTCCAAGCTAGAGCAGTTTGAAATTTGGGGCTTATTAAAGATAAATTAGATTCACAGGTTAATACATATTGAACTAATCAACCAACGGGTATGTCAATGAAATTGTTGAATTGGTGTCTACAATGTGAAGAGCACAAAAATGTAATTAGTCTAATATAAATGCAGTTCATGTTTAATGCGTATTGATAAAATAATTATTTATTCAAGATTTAACAACAAGATTTAACAAGATTTAACAAGATTGCCACCCAGAGAATTAACTCTAGGTGGCAGGTGGACAAGGAAGCCCTTTGGCTTATCGAGAGTCCGACCCTTTTATCTGTGTATCTCGCCCGTCTGAGGTATGTGTCGATTTTATTTTTAAACATATTCACGCTACTAGCACCCACACAATCAGCAGGTAATCTGTTCCATTAATTTACAGTCCTTTGTGAAAATGAAAACTTTCTTATATCCAATCTACTCTGCTCCTTTGCTAATGTATCTTCATGTCCTCTAGTCCTTCTATCTTTCTTAACTGAGAAAAAATATTTCTATCAATATTTTCATAACCATTCAATATTTTAAACACTTCTATTTGATCTCCTCTCAATTTCCTGGTCTCTAGTGTTGTTAAACTGCATTTTTTAGGCGTATTTCGTAACTAAGATCCCTCAGTTTTGGTATCATTTTAGTTGCTCTCCTCTGCACTCTTTCTAGCATATCTATGTCCTTCCTGCAATATGGCCTCCATGCTTGAATACAATATTCTAAATGAGTGGTTTTATACATCAACATACAAGTAATTGCATTAATGTAATGCAAATGCTCAGTATCCAAATGAATATGCTTTGTAAGATACACATATATTTATATATTTCGAGTGTCAGTTGTGTTCAGCAAATATCTGATGACTGTAGCGCAAAAGGCATATTTCTCTACCCTACTTGACTACAAGTGTAATTAGTCTTTCTCGGTCTAGGGCTTGCATTTTTCTGGGTTTTTTCAGGCTCTTTGATGTCATAATCGTTTCTGAAATGATTGCTTGTTTGTACTTCCTGTTGTCCTCCTTCACTTTCTTTTTGATGGTCTTGCATATTTCTACGTACTCTTACGGTCACCGTTTTCCACCAGTTCTCATCGTTTTTTATCAGGGCATGTTTCGGCCACTTTTCAGACCATTTGATCAACCTGTCAAGATCATCTTGTAAATGCTGTCTATCTCCATCACTTTTAATCCTTCTAAACACTTTTGTATCATCTGCAAATTTCAACACCTTGCTTGTTATTTCATCATCCAAATCATTGATATATATTAAGAATAATATAGGTCCTAATACTGATCCCTGTGGTACCCCACTCAATACCGATTTCCAGTTTGAAGCCTCCCCATCAACTACTACACGTTGTATTCAATAAATCATTCACAAGAGGGTTTTCAGGCCTTGATTGTGAGCAAAATACACATACCCCAGAAACTGGCATTCATGCATATATATATATATATATATATATTATATACAATTGGTTTCTGAGGTAACATTAAAGTTCTATTAGGCGAGTTTATCACAGACACTGTCCTTGATATTTGTTTTATCTGCTATACATATATATCAAACAAGTTTTCTGATTTGGCACAACAATGATCAGAAATGTACATACCATGTACTTATATATTCACACAATTCATGTTTCCTGCTCGTTCATACATTAATTAAACAAAACACACGAAGATTCTAGAAACAAAGCCAAATATTGTCCAGCATAAAAAACTGACATATTATAATATAGTTAACATTTTATTAATAATAGACAATATTCTAGCAAATGTACAAGAGTAGTATCTGTATTTTTTATTTTATAATTCTTACCTTATCACTATTTTCCTGTTCGTAAGACATGCACATTTACTAGCTGATATACACTGTGAGTAACACAGATCACAAGTTAATTAATAATGAGCTGTTGTTGTAAATTTGTAATGTAGACCTACTTGTCTTAAAATTTAATCTATGTCTATGGACTGTGACTCTGTGTCCATGACCATCGATGGCGATGCCATGCCCATTTCATTTGATATGTAGGTCTAGAACTAAAAGGCTAGATGTAAGCAAATGCGATCAGTTGATGGGTCTTACCTCTAAATCCATAATCTCATGCTTGGATGTTGTGATAACACAAATTACAAGATGATTACTCAGTTTGACAGTTGCCAATCGGCAGCATCACGAATCAAGTTGAATGCGTTCATTCATCCGTGTCTGGTTGTTTGGCCCGTCAGATCGAGCCGCTTTGGAGACGGAATAAAAGCAACCTTATACGCATCAGACACATACAAGAGTGACATTCCAACAAACTACGTATCATGTGCTAAATGTAGTTATGTATGCAAGCTCGATCAAGAGTAGATTAAACGAATAATGCCGATAATTTGGCCGCAGTAATTCACCAGCCAGTGTGACAGCTTGCAGATGTCAATACGGTTCGCGGCGCCATCTGGTGGATAAACAGAGTCCACACGTGAATCGGGGGAGTCGGATAAGTTTCTGTGAAGATTGTTATTTATGATGAAACGAAAACATTCGGAAGGTCGGATAAATCCGACCTTCCAACAGGATGTACAACCCACGAAGTTACCCTACGTGTCAGATCCGAAATTAATTGCAAGAGTACAACAGGTGTGGTTAACGATGGCGCGGGCGATAATACGTGTGTTAATTGGAGCTGGCTGATGTCCGCAGGATATTCTTGTAATCCACTGCCAATGATTTATTGTTCGCTGAATAAAATGTCCCAAATTCTTCTTTTTATGTAGTAAAAATGTATAGAAAAAAGCCTCCCACAAGGCACACAAACAAACACTCGCAAACAGAAACACACACGACAAGGTGTCCCTCGTCTCACTCAGTCTCGGTGACACTGACAGTAACAGTGTCGGTGATCTCACAAAAATGTCTCGCTGTGATTACATTTTACAACTTGTTTGTACGTGAAGTTATTGTTGCAGTACTTGGAAGGGAATAAGAGGCAACTTGTCAACATTTCTTTGATGGCAGAAGATATACAGAAACGTTACAGGTGGGTAAGATACGAGAGCGTCATCATCACATTGTACCATCTCCTCTTGGAGGGTCTTGCATCTCCACTGACTCCTCTACATTTTATGTCATTCCTACTAGGTATTCAGCATCATGCTTTGGAGTTGTGGCTGTTGATCTTCTAAGCTGCTTCTTACAGTCAAACATTCCTTCCAGTGTTATTTATGTTATCCACTTAACAAAGTTTGAGACTGTGTATTTCTTCCAGTTACCCGGCACTTACGGGATTAGTATCTTTGACTAAGGTGTCCCTGTCAGTGATCTCACAAGTGCAGAGTAGTGTTTGGGTGACCAATATAGAGCTTAACATTATCTAATATATAAGTATAATTTTCTTCATATATATATATCAGAATTATTTTTAGAATTTCCCTGTAATAATTACATATAATCCATATCAGTTATAAATATTATTATATTAATTATAAGTATATCCAAAACACTTTTCCATAAAAGTAAAAAAGTAAAGGTAAGTTCTTATATAGCACAGCAGTGTGTCCCCCTGGGTAAAATGATGGGCGAGGTGGCACGGATGGGGTACGCGAGCGCCGCAGGTGTGAAGCGTTGCTAGGGGGTTCCGGGGGCATGCCCCCCGGAGATATTTTAAAAACTACCTTTAAAATGGTGCATTCTGAGGTATGTTTTAACTTTTACTCTTGAATATAGAGGGGGAGATATAAAACAACAAGACACTACTTGTAAATGTAGTAATCATGATTGATAAAAGTCAGTAATCATGATTGTTTCATCGTGTTGAGGTGTGGTTTCCATTTTACCACTGGTACTCAGTAGAGGTGTGGTTTCCACTTGACCACTGGTACTTGGCTGTGGTTATGTATTTTTGTACATACCCTTGGCCTTGTTACCACGCTGACAGAGTCAGTAAAAAATTAAAAGGTAAGATCTTATAAAGCGCAGGACTGCTGAAAGCGCTTTACATTTTTACTCTCTGGCAGATTTGTTCATTCGAACACCATCTCGACTTCTCTGGTAAGCATCCACGGGTATCATCTGAAGACTCTTTCATCATTACCTTTAAATGGTTATAATATCATAATATTATGGTAAATTGGAGGTTTATGTTCCAAAGATTATATTTTATTTGCTGCTAGCATGCTATGCAATTAATTAAACATTCATTTCTGGAATGCCACAAAAGTATGTTTCTATTAATCGTAAGAAAGTTTCTCAAATCGTGTCCTTTTTATAAAACAGGATAAGTTGTTTAGTATATCCAGTTTCTGTGCAAACATATCATTGTCTAACCCAAGTTATTAATAATCCATTAGTATACACGGTTTTGGGCAGTAGGCGTCTTTTATGAGATGTGAACTTTGGTGGTTTATAAGTAAAACTTAACTCAAATCAACTTTCCCAAACGTTTATTTGCACAACTTTGTCGGAATATGTATTATATATTTAGCACAAAGATATCTTACGAATCACATTCCTTATTTTGCTTAAAAAAAACAGACAGAACATTAGTTGAACAGACTTGTCACTGACACTGTGCCTGTAGGCATTTGCGTCAAATCCAGACCTACCTTGAATTGATTTTGCCGTTATAACTTGAGTTTTGCTTAACTTTGATACATCAGTGAGATAGTTCCATCATTCAACATTATCCTAGCCTGACCTAGGCATATTTACCTTTAAGAATATTGCGTCTTACACCCATATGAGGCGTAAATTGCGCCCCGGTTTGTATAAACATACGCTGCTATAAGTATAGCATAATAGCTCTCATTTTACGCGCGCTGTGCGGTAACAGACTAGCGCAAACCGGGTCGCTATTTCAGCTTCAACAGGGTCCGGATTCGATACAAGTGCCGACTAGTGAATAGGATGGACGGTTTTTATTTGGGCTTCAAAAGAGTCCGGATTCGACACAAGCGCCGACTAGTTACATAGTGCCATCAGCCTGCACGGTTTTCACTCCCACCACCGTCATAAACCAAAACGCAAGTTACCGTTTGGGCGCCACTTTACATGAATGTCTAGATTTCTAGTATGTTGAAACTCCGCGAGGTGTCACCATTGGAGACACCGGGGATACCGCAGGAATATTCCGTGATTGGACAACTGACAAACGGTATCTTTCACGTTGTCCAATGGAGTTAAATCCTAACCGCTCTGAGCGACGTTATCGTTAAGACGACTAAACGATGTTGCTACAAATCCGCGATTTTGCAGGAATATAAGTGACTTTGTGGTGTCATTTCGTGCCGCTCGCCGGCGCTGAATATATCGCGAAAGAACGAAAAAAATGGGCGTATGAAATTGCTACGAGGGGGCAATTTTGGCAAATTTTGGGCGAGGTGGCACAGAAAAACGGCGAGGCGGCCTGCCTCGCTTGTCATATACCAGGGGAAACACTGCACAGTATCCAGTCCGGAGTCCACACTTTACTCCCTGACAGACCTTTTCAATCAACCACTATCTCGACTTCTCTGGGAAGCATTCAGCCATGCTGCAATTAATGCATGAAGATTATTTGTACACAAATATCCACCACTGTCTATAGCTAAGTACTCCTTCATAGAGCTGGGTGAACTGGAGCAACGTAGAGTGAATGAACACAGGATTCGAACCCGGGTTCTCTTGATTGAGAGTCCGGTGCTCTATACCAGCAGTCCCCAAACTTTTTCTTCCCCTGGGGTCTGAGACAATCATCAGGGTACCCCCATAACTTTAATATAAAATATATAGGCTCTCTAAAACAATATTCTACACTCAGTTCAATGATAACCCATAATCTTGTTAATAAGTTAAATAAAAATGTATGCCTGTTTACAGGGGTTCCATTTTTAATACCGTGGTAAATGGTCCCCCATTCCATATACAATGGGGGTCCATTTTTAATGCTGTGGTAAATGGTCCCCCGTTCCATATACAACGGGGGTCCATTTTACAATGTCACACCGGTGCACCGTCAACACACACGCACGCACATTGTTCCACGATAATCCTTCAGCCTCGAAACATTCTGAGGCCTCCCGGAAGACGCTTTCACCCTTAATTCTTTTTGAATTCCAAGAGATGATAGAACAAGAACTCTCCCTTGAAGTCTCCATTTTTGGTACAAAGCGCGAACATGAATAGCACACAAGATGGTGAAATCCTTTCTTTCAGCCAACCCATTCGTGTACCCCTTGGGGAACTGCTGCTCTATCCACTGTGCCACCAATACTCCATATAGTATTATATTATGTTATGATTATTTATTATAAATTATAATGTCATCCTTGAGGTGGGTATCTTTGTGGCACGTCCCAGATCTTTACAGTCATAACCATGTTGACTACAACAACAAGTATGACTTTTCAATAAAATTATGGTTTGCTGTCATTTACCACACCTTGTGTGCAATAGTTTTAAGGATTCATACATATTATGTCTTTTACAAAACAAACTGCTGATATTATAAAATATACATTTTTCTAGTTGAAACACATATTCAGTTGGTTTAACTTAAATGTATGTTACTCAATATGTTAATTGATGATTGTAATTTAAAATGTTTAAATAATTAATTACAAAAATTGTTTTAACAGTGACTACAAGAGGAAGAAGAAACAAGCATTTGTTAAGGCTGTGGAGAAAGGTTTGTGACATTTGTGAAAAGATTGTATTAAATACAAATGCAGTAAAACCTGTCTTAGCGGCCACCTGTCCATAACGATAACCTGGATGTAACGGTCACTTTTGAAAGTGCTGAATAACTTCCTATTAGTTTGCACTACCCACTACCTGTCCATAACGGTAACCTGTCTATTGCGTATAACGGTCAGTTAATTTGGACAGAACCATTCATAGTCAACCTACCGCTTGCAGGCAGGTCAAAGGGAATCCATAATTTCCCTGAATAAAACGTCATTGCGTCAGAGTCATTGTGTGTACGAAGGACTATCAAATTGCAATCAAAAGTGTCACCAGCTTGTTGCAGCCGCTATGTGGCTCCTTTACTCCAGCAAAGAGGAGTAGAATCAGCTTTGATGTCCAAAGTGAGCTCAGAGAAGCCATGAGCATGTAGCCACAGATGGAAGTGAGCTCAGAGAAGCCATGAGCATGTAGCCACAGATGGAAGTGAGCTCAGAGAAGCCATGAGCATGTAGCCACAGATGGAAGTGAGCTCAGAGAAGCCATGAGCATGTAGCCACAGATGGAAGTGAGCTCAGAGAAGCCTTGAGCATGTAGCCACAGATGGAAGTGAGCTCAGAGAAGCCATGAGCATGTAGCCACAGATGGAAGTGAGCTCAGAGAAGCCATGAGCATGTAGCCACAGATGGAAGTGAGCTCAGAGAAGCCATGAGCATGTAGCCACAGATGGAAGTGAGCTCAGAGAAGCCATGAGCATGTAGCCACAGATGGAAGTGAGCTCAGAGAAGCCTTGAGCATGTAGCCACAGATGGAAGTGAGCTCAGAGAAGCCATGAGCATGTAGCCACAGATGGAAGTGAGCTCAGAGAAGCCATGAGCATGTAGCCACAGATGGAAGTGAGCTCAGAGAAGCCATGAGCATGTAGCCACAGATGGAAGAGAGCTCAGAGAAGCCATGAGCATGTAGCCACAGATGGAAGTGAGCTCAGAGAAGCCATGAGCATGTAGCCACAGATGGAAGTGAGCTCAGAGAAGCCATGAGCATGTAGCCACAGATGGAAGTGAGCTCAGAGAAGCCATGAGCATGTAGCCACAGATGGAAGTGAGCTCAGAGAAGCCATGAGCATGTAGCCACAGATGGAAGTGAGCTCAGAGAAGCCTTGAGCATGTAGCCACAGATGGAAGTGAGCTCAGAGAAGCCATGAGCATGTAGCCACAGATGGAAGTGAGCTCAGAGAAGCCATGAGCATGTAGCCACAGATGGAATGAGCTGTTGTAATATTTACCTAGGTGGCTTGGCATAGCTGGAGAGAAAATCTGGGCCAATGCTTGCATTCCATTCGTTCACACCCTCCTGTTTCCTTTTGGACATCAAAGCGTTTTCTGTTTGCCTTTA
This sequence comes from Escarpia spicata, assembly GCA_963995525.1. NCBI lineage: Eukaryota > Metazoa > Annelida > Polychaeta > Sabellida > Siboglinidae > Escarpia > Escarpia spicata. The sequence continues at coordinate 36,458,209 of OZ023211.1, read as the reverse complement.
CTTGGAGGCCCGAAAGAAAAAAGGAACATCAATTAAATATAGCAAGTTGTGTAGTGTACTATTTTAATATTATTGTTAACTCTAGGTTTGTATTGTTCACGAGAGTACCAACTAGCAAACTTCAAAGTAACCATCCATAATAATGTGGCTCCACCTAGTGAGTATCCAAGTCATGAAACTCCATAACGGCAACCTGCCTATAACAGTAATTTTGCGCAGTTCTGAAGACGACCGCTATGGACAGGTTTTACTGTATCTTAAAACCTTTTAATTTTTTTTTTAATGGTTGTGACTTAGATGTCTCTGGTGACAAATTTTTATGCTGTTGGACAAGTTTTGATATATTGGCTTAAGGTATAACAAAGCAAAAAGACCACATTTTGTCAGGTTGCATACAGGTTTATGTTTTGCTATTAAAATATAAATTTTGAAAAGATTTATTCTGTATGTCGTAGCATATGAGGCTGTCTGCTTGAAGCAGAGCGGCGATAACTACAGTTACCTGGAGCTGAAACATCTACAAAAACAACACAAGGTATCACAGCAAAGGTATGCTGCATCTTTTTACATTATTTAAGTTATAAAAATATATGGTTTTGTATAAAAATATTCCAAGCACAAAACAGGTAAGTCAAAAATCAGACACCCAATGTCAGATATTATTTTGGTAGCACTGAAAATATCTCAGATAGATTGATTTATGAAATTTTAAACTGTAACTGGCTATATAATTTACCAGTTTTTTTTTATATTGCAATTACGTAAATATTCAATCAGTTTATTTGTGTATCATACTAGTAGTTTGAGTTCTTGCATAGTGAGTAATTAATCAGTTGATTGTGTTGTCTGATTACATTATCTTAGTGGAGAAATGAGCAGTGATTCATCAGACTCGGATGTGAAGAAGAGTTTCTCATCAGACAACCAGGAATATGTCAATTACAAGGTAAAGTGTTGGTTTAACCCATCAACTTCTGAACTGACTCGTTTTACATTTTAAAACAAAAATACACTCCATAATGCTTAGTACAAGTGCAGTATTGTTTGTGTAACTTAATTGCTTTGTACAAGCTTTTTCAATGTTCTCCATGTAAAACTGTTCAGTTTATTAATAAAATAACTCAAAAATGTATGGTTCATATGTAATCTTACTGCAATAATTTATTAATTAATGTAAAGATGTATTATTCATAGAAGATCATTTGGCGTAAATAAAAAATACCTTTTATACATTAAATGTTATGTTGGTAAGATTTCCTAATTGCTCATTTCAGTTACATTTCCATCATTTGTTATCCTATAAAGTTTTTCATATAAAAGTTTGTTACATTTACATGTTATGCTCTATAAAGTTGTTTCGTGTTCGATATTATTATGTGTTATTTACAGTTGGTCAAAACGTGTGCTTTCAGGACACAAATTCAATGAACAGTTGCTTGACAGACCTATATAAAGGGAGCACTCCCAACACCAGTAGACCGGGGACCCCTTCAAGGGGAAGCCAACCCTCCAGTAGATCTGGCACCCCCTCCCGGAGTCTACCCCGCAGTGACCCCCCCTCTGGTCAGTCATCTCCCCACCGGACGTCCAGCTGGTGTGGCAAAGACAGTAGCCATGGAGACGGCCATGACCTTGAGAAAGCATTATTTGTCATCGATCGGGTCGGGAATTTAAAACACAAAGGAAACGCCGCAGTAGAGTTGCCACTGGCTGCAGAACGCAGGAAGACATCTACAAATAGCGGCAGTGATAAATGTGTAGACTCGGCTGAAACTTCTTCCTCGGTGAATAAATGTGTAGAAACAATGTCAGACATTCAACAGCAGACGGTGAAGAAAGCTGATTTGAGTGATAGTATCAGAAGGGATCCAGAGAGATCTGTGGACGGTGGGACAGAGACAAGACAGGGCAAAGACTCCACACCTGTGACAGAGGTAGGTAGTTGCACCATGTATCACTGCATACCTGTTACTCCAGGCTTCACTGCAGGTGGGGTGAGCTGGGGGTTGTTCCTAGCAGAGCATGTGGATATATAAAGGATATTTTTGTAATTAATTGATAAGTCTGTTTAATGTGCTTTATGTTTACTAACATACAGTCATTTGTATTACTATATATTGTAACAAAACAGTTGTTTAGAATAGTTGTGCTATAGTGCAGTCTCAAAGAGTTTCTCTGCCCCAAATTTTTACTAATATAATTTCCTAAAATGGTGGGACTTTGCAGGTGCAACCATCTACGTTTCTAATAATCCTACTGAAAGGCCAGTAAAAACTTGTAGAATATAATAATAATATAATTTTACACTTCTGCTAATAAAGGCACTGGAACTGGACGTCTTTATTTGACAGATAACAAATAGAAATCTGCCTTTAGGGGGAGAAAATAGTCACATGTTTATCCTTTTTTAATTTACTGTCAACATCAGCCTTCCTATGTCTTTACTGTATCATCTTGTGGTGCCAGCCCTGACAAGTTGTCAAAACACAGACAGCTAGACAGTCTTATCAGCTCACTCAACCACTGAAACAATACTCTCTAAGCTCTAGCAGCTAGCCTGGTTAGTTGGAACAACAGTGGCCAGGTGCTTCAAAACCAGGTTTTCTACTGACCACAAGATGACCAGGTGATAATTAGTTCTAATTACCAGCCAACTTCGTGGCTGGTAATAAAACGGGTACACAGGGACTGAGAGAGAAGAGATCAGAGAAATACTGAACAAAGGAGTGCTGCAGTCCTTGTGTTGTCAGGTGACAAGTCCTGTACATTACTATATATATATATATATATATACATATATATGGGCAAGACAAAATCCACACAAATGAAGTAGGATTTTACCCTAAAAATAACTTATGCTCTGGCTACTGTGATCAGTGACTTGACTATATCACAAGAACATAAGCACACATCTAACACAAGACTGGCATCCACTGTATTTCAACCAGGGAATCACTAGTTAGGTAAAAGCAAGTACTGCAAGGCCGAGACAAAAATATGTGTTAGTATACAAATGTAATTGTACTCATGTAAATGTACTCATACTTTTACTCAGATTACATGTAGATAGGTACAGAAAGACACTGACAACATATTCTACAAAAAGTCGCACTTTCCTATCAATGGCATGTATTCCCTGGTTGTTGCCATTTCTGCCCGGCAGAAACCATTTCTGCCCAGCATAACTTCTTTCTACCTTATTTCTGCCCTGGGTACAGCGGAAAACCAACCCTGATTATAATTTATATCTAAGAGTTGTTATATTTTATGCAAAGAAGTCACAATAGAGATCTTGGTTATCCATGCAGGAGGCTGGGATATCGAGCAAGTCATCCACAGGCAAGAAGATGAAAAAGAAGAAGATAAAAGAAGGGGATGACAAGGAAGAAAGGAAGAAGAAAACAAAAGGACCTGAGCTGACACAGTCAACTGTTAAGTTTGCTGACATTGGTGGATGTGAGGCAGCACTTCTGGTGAGTGTCACACGAAATGTGTTACCTAGTAATATTGTCCACATGAAGTATGGTAGGACATACTGAGAATAGCCACATCCAAAGTTGTGATGAACACTAAGTAGAACCCAGGTGTAATGGCGTACATTGGAGAAAGCATATTATTCCTTTATATTGTTTATAACAGATGAGTTTGATCTGATTATAAATGACTGGAATTTGAATCATCTAATTCTATGTTCTCTTCAAAGCCTGTGCAGTTTTGTTCAGACTTACATGCGTCAGTTCAGTAAGTTATGAGAATAAATATCAACAAACTGTTCTTGCACAGACAATGTTGAATGCTTCCCATAGGAATTGAGTTGATGTTTGAGTAAACAGCTCAGCCTGGGTGAAATGTTTTCATTCATCTTAAAGGACAAGGTATGTAAGGCGAAAGAGCCATACCTTTAACTTTGCAACGGGTCTATACAGTCTTTAGCTGTCTGTTTAGTCTTATCTGTGGCTTAATTGTGTTGTTTCTTTGTAGGAAGTATGTAAGTTGTTGGTGCATATGAAACACCCTGAGGTGTACCAACAGCTTGGAGTTACCCCACCCCGGGGGTTTCTACTGCATGGACCCCCTGGCTGCGGAAAAACCCTTCTGGCACATGCCATCGCTGGGGTGAGTTGTCATTTACCATAATTAGCAGTGTGCAATGTGCATTAAGTTGATTATTATATAAAAACCTGGAGTTAGTATCTGAACATTTGAATGACTGTGAAATGCTACTATATCTTGTAATTTCTCAGGATTACTTTTGTTACTTAAATGTGAGTTTCTGGAATGTTTTGTGACTTGTTCCATATTTCCTTCACTTCATTTCCCTATCTTCATTTGTTACTTTTCCTTAGACTTTCTTTATTTCCTACAGTTTTCAACTTAATTGCTAGAAAATATTAAAATGTTAGCAATTTCAAATACTTTATCCTGAAGCTTGGTGCCATTATTAACAAGGTTGCACTATCATAAACAATTATAACCGCAGTGTTTTAAAATCATGAATTCACAGCAATTGGGCAAACAAAACATTTTGTTCTTCTTCTTCTATTATTAATTATTAAGATCCATTTTCAGACATTATCACCAATGGGAGTTTAGAGAATGAGATCCCAGCACAGTGGTTGTTGTTCTTGACTGACATGCTAAGATATCAGTGGAATTATTACAACATGTGAGTGGAGATTATTTCGTTTGACAGGAGTTACAGCTGCCCTTCATCAAGCTCGCATCGACGGAGGTTGTGTCTGGAGTCTCTGGAGAGTCAGAGGAGAAACTGAGAGACATATTTAACAGCGCTACAGTGAGTCGTGGTGGTTGCCAACAATCTAACTATAATAGAGTCAGCATATGTATGTTAACGTTTTTCTCCTAGACACTTTGCATCACAGTCACCAAACTTTCAGGAATTCACCTATGACTCTTTGAAAGAAACGTAACAGTTTTTTTCTCGAAATTCCACTTTTGTTAAGGGTTCTTACCAGTTTACGGTTTGTGCTGGATATTAAACAGATGCTAGATTGTTCGCAACATTACCTGTGTTTTTGGGTTACAGTTGGTGACCACAATAGAACAGCCACTTGCAGTAGGTTGGTGGTCAAAGGTGTTAATTTATCTATTTATTATCGTATTGAACTGTCATTTGGTGGCTTCAGGCGAGTGCTCCGTGTATATTATTCCTTGATGAGATTGACGCGATCACACCAAAGAGAGAGAGTGCCTCGAAGGACATGGAGAGAAGAATAGTCGCTCAACTCCTCACATGCATGGATGGTGGGTCATTGGCTATCTTTATATGTTGGTAAATATACACTTATGAATATGTCTGTTATGTCTTGTAGATGTTGGGCTTGAGAATGTTTTTATTAAAGAAACAGTTGGCACTAAACAGAGAAAATTAAAGGTTTGGGTATTTGCAAAAATATAATCTGCACAAATCATTTCTGATCATCTCTTGCGTGTTCTTTGCAAGAGTTGCCAACAAACTCCCACAAGAAATGTCAAAATATCCTCTGCCCTTCATGTGTTTTCATGGGTATTAAAAAAATTGTAATTGTTTGAAGTGATGCTTTGCATTTCGTCAGTTATCATATAAGTCATAAATTATGCTTTACTAGAAATGTTTTTAAAAAGTATGTGTTGCTATGGTATCAACTACTATCTTGATACAGTTATTGGGACGTCTATATCCAGCATCTTGAACGAACGAACGAACGAACGAAGAAGTTTATTTACCCCATGTATATAAAAAGTACAAATTGTTTTTCATACTTGATTGTAGAAAAACAATAAAGCATATACAAACACAAATATATATACTACGCATGATACATAAGTATGTAATTCAGTAATTTGCAGGAATAAAAAAAAACACTTTTATTTGATAACATACTGTCTATATATATATATATATCAGACGGGGTCTATGACTCCTATTAAGACAAAATGTCGCTATCATAAGAGCCACCCCATTTACGTAAAAATAACGTAGGTTCTTTTATTCAACAATAATGTCAATCTCAAAGGTGTATATGTATGTGTGCGTGGGTGTGTGTGTGTGTATGTGTGTGCGTGTATGCGTGTGTGTGTTCATGCCTGCAACTGTATTTATTTTTATTTTGCATGTACGAGTACTCATTTGAATAGTCATATGCTATGCTGCTATGCTACTACACTACTGCTATGCTACTACACTACTATATATGTGTGAAGTAGTTACACCATAAATCAGATGTTTAAAAACATTCTAGTTAAATGTCACCATAAAAGTATGAATAGAAGTGTAAAAATCACGAGTATAGAAGTGTACTCAAGATTGTATTAATGGTACAGGTTAAAACATCGATTATTCAAAAATAGAACCAGACAGTTGTATAAATGGCATTACACATCCGCGAATGAAGAGAACAGATGCTTGCATGTGTAGTATTATACATCTATTGAATATAACTATCGGTCTATAAGTTCCTCCTGAAAGTTGTATGTGTGGCCAATATGTGTGGAGCGCAGTGGCACAGTGGATAGAGCATCAGACTCATTCGAGAGAATCCTGGTTCAAATCCTGTGCTGCCGTGTTGAACCTTGGGTAAATTGGCTCACTCTACGTTGCTCCAGTTCACTGTTCCTGAGTTCCTGGCTATGGACAGTGGTGGATATTTGCGTATGAATAGTCTCTGCGCATTAATTGCAGCGTAATTAGATGATCCCCAGAGAAGTCGAGATGGTGTTCGATCAGGGTTGGCACGTTTTTCCCACCCTGGTAAATACCGGGCGGTAAATACCGGTAAAACCCGTCCTGGGAAAAACCCCAAATATTGATAAAAACCAGGATAACTGGGGAAAACTCTTAAAAGGATTATATTTGAAGCTCCACTGCAATAAAAGCTATTGTAGCATCACCATAGATATATATATAGGTACATAAAACATTTTCTTGCTAACATCTTGCCAGGGTTAGCAACTTGTGTGTTTTACGTTATTAGATATTATGATTGTATTATCACAGGAATTAATCATGAGTGTATATATATCCTGTATATATATATATATATATATAATTTTATATACAGGATATATATATATATATATCAATACTGGTAATTAATGGACAATCATAATTCAAGTTTGACTGAAAACAACAAACGTTACATTCTAAATATATTCAAATGGCTGTGATGTACATCTAGTCTGGTCTACTGATGCTGGTGTACATGGCTTCCTAGCAGAGGATCTTAGCAGACTACAAGTTCAAACATTAATTAAGTTGCAGCTGATTTTGGGCTCATAGAGACAATGGCTACAGCTGTTTGAACTTTGTAGGCCCTTAACCAGTTAGCCTGTGATTGTCCCTTAGTCTAAATGTCAAGGTATGATGTGGCTGGCAGTGTTACAACTAATGTTTGCTGAGAGGATGCAGTAGAACCTGCCAATGCCCTGAGCTCAACATTTCCTTTGTTCCTTAAACAGATTGCAAATTTGCACCTGACAATACTGGTTAGGCTGTCTGACTTCAGTCACCATACTTCTTTAGCAGTTCTTGGCACTGCCTCTTGTGAGAATGACAATGACATTTATTTATTAACTGATGAATAACTCTTTCATCTCATTGACTTCATGCTTTAAACAAATACAAGGATACCCCTGAACTAGTAACTAGTCAAACTGTTTGCATTAGATGGATATTAACTATCTTTCTAAATGGACTAGGTTTAATTACAGGAACTAACCAATGGTAATCTTAGTTATGGACTTATTCCCGGATTTTACCAGTAAATACTAGATTTACTGGTAAATACCGGATTTTCCCACTGCCCCGTCTAAAACCGGTTTTTACCGGAAACGTGCCAACCCTGTGTTCGATTGAACAGGTCTGCCAGGGAGTAAAATGTAAAGTGCTTTGAGCAGTCCAAATGACGGGATACTGGGCTGTATAAGAACATATCTTTTTTACTTTACTTTTGAATTGCTGTAGATTTGAATAGCAAGTCGACATGTCATGTGCTGGTAATTGGGGCGACTAACAGACCCGACGCTCTTGACCCCGCCCTCAGACGGGCCGGGCGGTTTGACCGTGAGATCTCCCTTGGCATCCCGGACGAAGGCGCTCGAGTCAGGTAGGAATGGTTCCAGCACTTCTCTTGTAGCTCAGGTTATATTAGTTATGTAACAGCTGTTGTTCATCGACAGTATTAACTATAGCAAGGGAAAGAAGCCCTGTTTATTATACAGGCTTCTGTTGTGACCAGGGTTCGCACAGATCGCTGAAAGTTCTTGAATATACTTGAATTTAATTTTTCTGTTTGGGTACCTTCAAACATTCTTGAATTTCACTGGATGTTCTTGGAACAGATTTTCATGAACGCACGTTAGCGATGAATTGTCTACAAAATAATAATAATATTTTTCGTCGAACACTCATCACTAGTGTTCATCATAAAATTGATGAATTACAATTTGCAAAAGAAAAACGTTCTTGAATTTGACTTTGCTCATTCTGTATGATCCCTGGTTGTGGCTCAGGTTATGTTAGTTATATAACAGTTGTTCATCAACAGTTTTAACTATATATAGCAAGAGAGAAGCCATATTTATCATCCAGGCTTCATGAATATCATTTACGAAACATTATCTACTTCTTCTTCCGCTTGCTCCTATATGGTTTCTTCCATTAACACTCTGTCTCTCTTTCTGCACTGGTCTTTCATTCTTAGCTGTTCACACCTGCCTTTCCAAGGTTGTTCCATCTCAGCTTTGGTCTTCCTCACCACTTCTGCTTTTTCTGTAATTCTATACTCGCTATTCTTTGCACTTTTTCTGCCCATCTCATTCTGTGTCTGACTACTTTCATGAAATTAAAAATTAAAGTTTTTGATTTAATTGTTAAGTGTTTTATAATGCTAATCTCATATCTCATTTCCTTTGTCTTCAGTCTGTCAACACAACATAGTGACTATAAACAGCAGCAAATATGTGTATAAATATAGTTTGATAGTCCATAATTAAAGATGAAATTTATGCAAAGAGATGTTGGATCACACGTGATGGAACAACAGAGAACAATACTGAAAAAAACAAAATACTAAGCAGTTTGTTTGCTACTTGGAACCTAGGCTTGGGTTTTGTGTTCCATCTCTGTTATCTGGTGATGATCATGGCCCTACATTTGATGCTTCTCCTTATGAATGTCAGTGGGTGTGGTCAGACAATGTTGGTCTGCTGCCAGCTGACTCCCAAATCTGTGTATTCACAAAATGAAGTCCATGTAAAACTAAATGCAAAATCTGCAAATGCTCAGAAGAGGTAACGGGTACCAGACAAAGTCAAACAGTATAGGTAACCATCCCTGTACAGTTTATATTGTTTTCAAAGGAGAACTGCACTGCTGTCATACTAGTAATAGGTGTCAGTCATGTGACACCTATTGCATGACACAACATAAGTTTTGTAATGTCTCAGTCATGTGACATCTTTTGCATGACATACTAGAAACAGCGTCATGTGTCAGTCATGTGACGTCTGTTCCATGACACAATAGAAGCATTCTATGTCATGTGTCTGTCATGTGACATCTGTTGCAGGATCCTCAAGGTGCTATGTCGTGACCTGCGTCTCGGGCCAGAGTTTGACTTTGTGCAGTTGGCCCACAACACTCCGGGCTATGTCGGGGCTGACCTGATGGCCCTCGCCAGGGAGGCCGCTATCACTGCCGTAAACAGGTCAGGTCAAAGCTTATTAATGATGGTAAACAGTTTTACACAAACATTACTGAGATTCAGAGTAGAATGAGAAGAAGAAGTTAAAGTTAAGATGGAGAGACCTAAGAGAGATCTCTAAATGGCAGGTAAAGAAATGGAAGAGGATTAAGATAGTTGGAAATAACTTTTTGAAAGAGCGGAGCAAAAGATATTAAACGGCCCAGTCCATGATCTAGGGGGAAGAAGCAGAGGTTTATTGAGGTTCAGTTATTTAGTTTGCAGTTGGTTTTATTAGAGAGTCGGTGCTGCATTAAAACACTATTGACTGTTACAGCGTGTATGTTGTTTCTGGATCCAGCGATGTTCATCATTTTGGAAATGTGGTAAGTTACCTGTCTGAATCCTTGTTTGCTCAGACGGGCCTTTCGGCATCCTCTCGATGCCTTCATCAGTGTTGAACTGATTCACTTCCCTCCCGGTTGTCATGTGATGAACATCAAAAACATCACATGTATGACAACCGGGAAGTGAATCAGTTCACTGCTGACGAAGGCATCGAGAGGACAGCTGAAAGCTCTGTCTGAACAAACAAAGATTCAGAAAGGTAACTTACCACATTTACAATATTATTGACTGTTGTTGGTGGTTTCAAGACCAAAATACATATTTCAGAGTGTTCCAAGCTCTTAAGAGTGAGAAGGTGACAGGAGGGGTCAAAATCATTGGTGCGACTGATGACTGCTCCACGCCTCAGAAAGAGGCTGTAACCATGGAGACAAAGAAGACCACAGACTCCAGCGAGACAGTTGTGACTACAATCCCAGCTGGTGACGTCACAGTCAAGGATGTGACATCCAGCAGTGTCACAGATACAGTGGTAAGAGTCGGTGATGTAACGATGGACACTGTCGATAAGCCAGCAAGTGACAATGACACTGTTGCTTATGGAGACAAGTCTGTTACCATGGAAACAGTGAATGTGACAGTGACAGCAAAATGTGACATCATCGAAGAACTTGATTCAGGTGAGATTAACTACTGATTGTTGAGATTATGTTGGTTGTTTTTTAAAAATTGAACTAAAGAAGTTGTACTCTTAACTTAAAAACGTGATACATGACATAATTTTTTCTAGCAAGTGCATTTGAATTGTTCTTGTTTGTTGATCATCTCACCACAAACTTGTAATAGAAACTACTGAAAACTTGTTACAACAATTTACAAAGCCCCGTATTTGCTACATCTAAGCTATTTAGTAACACTGTGATAGTAATGTCATGATTGACCAATATGTACATCACTAAACTTAATCAGCTTTAAAATGTACTAATATTTTTGTGTTAAAATGTGAATTTTTACCACATGAATTTCCATTTGTGGACAAATAAAGGTCATTGTATTGTATTGTATTGTATATTTGAATCTTGCATCATTACAATTTTGTGCTACCATGGTGGGATAATTGTTCCACAGATTTAGAGCATTTCTTTTATAATGTTATGAAACAAAACCTACAAGATAACTGCATGTATAATTTCAAGTTTCTAACTAATGTGCATCGGTTTCAGAAATGAAAGTTGTTATGACTTGTTTTGATAGTTCTTGGGTGGTTGAAGGACACACCTCCCCTCACTGACGACCAACTGTCATCTCTCTTCATCACCATGGCAGACTTTGATGTAAGTGCCACCAGGTTTGTCTCAATTGTCTCTGTCAGTACCGCTCTGGCGTATTTATATTCACTCTGACATATTGTTTTCTTTTAGCCATTTAGTTAAAGCAGCTTTCTCAACAGGTTCAGTCCAACTTGATTCAGGTTCCTTCGTGTCCAAGTGTGAATTATTTAAATAATATTGTAACCAGTTTAATAAAAAAAGTGCACACATTTGTAAAAATTGTTGAAAGAATTGGCTTTGGTCCTATATCTTATATCTTACATCTTGTATTTTGTATCTTATATCTTGTATCTTGCCGATATTTTACCTTCAGTCCACTTAATTTATCAGTCACATGGTTTTTGATAGAGCAAGGAAAGTCGATAACATCAACACGTAAAGAGACACTGATGCGTACTCATATTGTGCATTCACATGAAGATTCCAATTTTGTGAATAACTTCAATTAATTCCTCGGCAGGAATTAAATAAACAAAGAGTTTGTCTGGCGATTTTACCAAGGCTACATAAAAAAGTTGCATAAACATCTTTACTTGTCGTAGAGGATACTTTGTTGATTTTAGTGTTTGCAATATGAGTTTTAGACACAATGAGAAAAACACCAAGCAAAGGAAATACCTTTAAATGATTGTGTTTTCCCTGCCAAATTGGCCAAATATGTTCCATTTTGTTTATCTAGACTATATTGTTTAGCCAGTCATAATATTTTGGTTAAATGGCTAATGAGTAGCAGGAGACTAACACAGTCTGATGTTATGTTCTATCAATCTAAGAATTGAAAGATACAGTGGTAACATTATTTATTTTTCATGAGCAATTGCAGTTAACATGTCTATATACTCATTGCTGATTGGTTCTTGCATCAGTTTAATTTCAAATACTATAGTTGATACTTCTGTTATGCTCGTTGTCTGAATAGTTAGTTTATTGTCTTACAGGTGGCGCTCACCAAAGTGCAGCCTTCAGCAAAGAGAGAGGGTTTTGCGACAATTCCTGGAGTCACATGGGATGATATCGGTGCTCTCCATGATATTCGAGAGGAACTGCAAATGGCCATTCTAGTAAGATATCTCAGAAGTACTTATAATAAATCAGGGAATGTTTAGTAGTACTAAATTTGTAACAGTATTATAAGTACGATAAACTTGGTAAATTGTTTACTCCATGTAGCAGTAAGTTCCTTCCTATCAACTTGCCCCGTTTAATTTTCTTTAATTTTCCTTTCGTTTTCCATACTTTTTCCCTGACTGGTTCTTGATATGTCTTAGTTTTATATATGAAATGAATATGAAGTTTTCTTGCTTTTTATACAAAGTGTCTTAGCTTTAGGTAAGAATGTATTTTCTTGTTCTATTTTACAAATCCTCTAGCACATGCAATGAGATATACAGTGTAACAGCCATGCAATATAACAACAGTATCAACCTAACCACAATATATGGTGTAATCTGTTTTAGGCCCCAGTGAAACACCGTGCCCAGTTTGCTGCCCTGGGGCTAACTACCTCTCCTGGAGTGCTGTTGGCCGGCCCCCCAGGATGTGGGAAGACCCTGTTGGCAAAGGTGGGTGCAAACGATTCCCTTTGAAATGGGAGGGCAAAATATTATCAAATATGAACTGGAACTCATATGTATTGTGTTTAATTTTGATGGAGCCATCTCGAGTGAAAGCTTGACATTCTAACCACGGCTACCATGTTCCACAAACAGTAAATATCACTCATCAATTTAAAAAAAATTCCCTGTTCGGTGTGATGGTATTTTCCCTGGGCCATCGAATACAAAGCTACTTGCTATAATAATTTTGTATACCCTCTGTTTTTTTTTAGTTTTATTTATTATTTGAATACATTAGCATGTGTTAAGATATATTGCAACTCTGAACTAATGAATATAAAACCTATACAAAAAAGTGTCACTACTGCTGCATCAACTAGTATTTATAACTATTACGATATACGTTCTGTGGAATGCAGCAGTGCAGTGTCTAGAGCATCGTATTCTCAATTACGAGATTCCGGGTTCAAATCCTTTTGTTGTCATTTTGAACCTTGGGCAAGTTCGTTCACTCTACATTGCTCCAGTTCACTCAGCTGTATGAATGAGCTCCTGGTTATAGACAGTGGTGGATATTTATTTGCATAGTCTTCTCGCAGTAATTGCAGCGAGGGTGAATGCTTCCCAGAGCAGGTCTGCCGGGAGTAAAGTGTAAAGTGCTCTGAGCAATAATGCGGTCTGGATACCACATTATATAAGAATTTACTTCTATTCTAATAAACTATATAATTATTAGTTTTTATTTTTGCTTTTACCAGGCTGTTGCAAATGAGTCGGGCATCAACTTTATCTCAGTGAAAGGGCCAGAGCTCCTCAACATGGTGAGTTTATGAGGAAAGTAACTGTGAGTTATAAATTGAATTATTTACTTCAGTTGGTGACATGTTCTATGTTAATGAGAAGTTGGCATGTCAGTAACAACATTACTATAATCTCATACCAAGTTTCTTCTAGACATTCATCTTTTATCATTGGCAAATTTGAAGATTAACCGATGAGGAAATAAACAATTTAAAATAATATAGTGAATCATCATCAGCTTGAATAAGATGAAAATTGGTCAATTGCATAATAAATTTAATTGTTACAACAACAAAATTATTATGTTATATGATATGATACAAAATACAAATGTTTACTGATTTTGTGATGAGAATGATTAAGCCCTTTACATGCATAAGACGTAGTGTCTGTTATTGCATCATTAGTAAACAGGAATTTGTTGCAATATGTGGGAGAGAGTGAATGTACGATTGCTTCTGTTATTGCATCATTAGTAAACAGGAATTTGTTGCAATATGTGGGAGAGAGTGAATGTACAGTCGCATCTGTTATTGCATCAATAGTAAACAGGAGTTTGTTGCAGTATGTGGGAGAGAGTGAATGTGCCATCGCTTGTGTTATTGCATCAATAGTAAACAGGAGTTTGTTGCAGTATGTGGGAGAGAGTGAATGTGCCATCGCTTGTGTTATTGCGTCATTAGTAAACAGGAGTTTGTTGCAGTATGTAGGAGAGAGTGAATGTGCCATCGCTTGTGTTATTGCGTCATTAGTAAACAGGAGTTTGTTGCAGTATGTAGGAGAGAGTGAATGTGCCATCGCTTGTGTTATTGCATCATTAGTAAACAGGAGTTTGTTGCAGTATATGGGAGAGAGTGAATGTGCCATCACTTGTGTTATTGCATCATTAGTAAACAGGAGTTTGTTGCAGTATGTAGGAAAGAGTGAATGTGCCATCGCTTGTGTTATTGCATCATTAGTAAACAGGAGTTTGTTTCAGTATGTGGGAGAGAGTGAATGTGCCATCACTTGTGTTATTGCATCATTAGTAAACAGGAGTTTGTTGCAGTATATGGGAGAGAGTGAATGTGCCATCACTTGTGTTATTGCATCATTAGTAAACAGGAGTTTGTTTCAGTATGTGGGAGAGAGTGAATGTGCCATCACTTGTGTTATTGCATCATTAGTAAACAGGAGTTTGTTTCAGTATGTGGGAGAGAGTGAATGTGCCATCGCTTGTGTTATTGCATCATTAGTAAACAGGAGTTTGTTGCAGTATATGGGAGAGAGTGAATGTGCCATCACTTGTGTTATTGCATCATTCGTAAACAGGAGTTTGTTTCAGTATGTGGGAGAGAGTGAATGTGCCATCGCTTGTGCTATTGCATCATTAGAAAACAAGAGTTTGTTGCAATATGTGGGAGAGAGTGAATGTGCCAACGCTTGTGTTATTGCATCATTAGTAAACAGGAGTTTGTTGCAGTATGTAGGAGAGAGTGAATGTGCCATCACTTGTGTTATTGCATCATTAGTAAACAGGAGTTTGTTGCAGTATGTGGGAGAGAGTGAATGTGCCATCACTTGTGTTATTGCATCATTAGTAAACAGGAGTTTGTTGCAGTATGTAGGAGAGAGTGAATGTGCCATCACTTGTGTAATTGCGTCATTAGTAAACAGGAGTTTGTTGCAGTATGTGGGAGAGAGTGAATGTGCCATCACTTGTGTTATTGCATCATTAGTAAACAGGAGTTTGTTGCAGTATGTGGGAGAGAGTGAATGTGCCATCACTTGTGTTATTGCGTCATTAGTAAACAAGAGTTTGTTACAGTATGTAGGAGAGAGTGAATGTGCCATCACTTGTGTTATTGCATCATTAGTAAACAGGAGTTTGTTGCAGTATGTGGGAGAGAGTGAATGTGCCATCACTTGTGTTATTGCGTCATTAGTAAACAGGAGTTTGTTGCAGTATGTAGGAGAGAGTGAATGTGCCATCACTTGTGTTATTGCATCAATAGTAAACAGGAGTTTGTTGCAGTATGTAGGAGAGAGTGAATGTGCCATCGCTTGTGTTATTGCGTCATTAGTAAACAGGAGTTTGTTGCAATATGTGGGAGAGAGTGAATGTGCCATCGCTTGTGCTATTGCATCATTAGTAAACAAGAGTTTGTTGCAATATGTGGGAGAGAGTGAATGTGCCATCGCTTGTGCTATTGCATCATTAGTAAACAAGAGTTTGTTGCAATATGTGGGAGAGAGTGAATGTGCCAACGCTTGTGTTATTGCATCATTAGTAAACAAGAGTTTGTTGCAGTATGTGGGAGAGAGTGAATGTGCCATCGCTTCTGTTATTGCATCATTAGTAAACAGGAGTTTGTTGCAGTATGTGGGAGAGAGTGAACGTGCGATCAGACAAGTCTTCCAAAGGGCAAGGGATTCTGCACCATGTGTCATATTCTTTGATGAGCTCGATGCCTTGTGTCCTCGCAGGTCACACGGGGGCGAGGTAGGGGTCACTTAAGGTCACATCACACACTCAATGATGATGCATCACAGATCATGTATTTTAACAAATATTTTGATAGTTGAATTAATTTAGAATTATTACTTTGGAACATGTTGCTGGTTTGCATATTTTTATAGTTGTGCTTTATTTGTTGGACTATTAAAGTGTCATGAAAATGACAGTCTTTATGCAAGCACCATGGTACGAGGTGCTGACTGGTTTGAGGAACTGGGGTATTTTATGAAACATGTAAAGCTGGAGAATCCTATGTAGATAAAACGTTGTAAATTACAGATGGAGAATAAAATGCTTTATTGTCCAACAGTAAAATATGTGCATTCATGGATACCTAACTGTACTTGAAATGGTTTTATGGAACTATATATTACTTATTAGGATACATTTGTAATGTGCCACATATCTGGATTAAAACCTGCTCAACAGCATTACAAGATGAAACTAAGCACATTTTGAACAATTAGAAAAGTTGCAAAAAAGAAAATGTGTTAAAAAGACACAATTAAATACAGGTTAACTGACTAAGTTAAATAAATAAATTTAAAAGTTACATAAATTAAATAAGTTCAACAACTAAGTTTATACATTAGATATACAGCCCTATATGTGGTTTACGCATGACGGTTTGAATGTTTTGTCCACAGGGTGGCGCCAGTGTGCGAGTGGTCAATCAGCTACTGACCGAGATGGACGGACTAGAGGAACGCAGACAGGTGTTTGTGATGGCCGCCACTAATAGACCAGGTGAGATGTGTACCTGAGCGACAGGTGTCACACCCGATTGACAGGTGTCACACCTGAATGACAGGTGTCAGTGTTGCTGAACATATCTGATGTTGCACTTCATTTCACCATGTGATGATATCTGGGGCAATACTTCAGCTAACTATGATGTTTTCAGAAGAATGGCAGCTATTTGATCATATCTGGAACAACACTTCGTGTGCCTGAGATCATATCTGGAGTGGTGCTTGAAAAGAGGCAGTCTGTTCCTAGTTTTTTAATCTAATTAATATGATGATCGTAAGACAATGATAAATATGTTGAAGGTAGACTGCCTGCCAAGTTGTGTTTGTAAGCCTCTAACAGTGCTCACAATTTGAAAGTTTCCACTTGAAGCATGTTCAAATTGCAAAACAAAACATCCCGTTTTAAAACTTGCTTTATTGGCAGAGGTGGGATGAGTTAGTATAATAACCTTTGATGTTCAACAATTTTCCTAGAATAAACACAGCCAATTCAGTAGACATCCTGTCACAAATTACTTCGCTGGCTGATTCGGGTAGAGGAACAGACTGCCTCCATTTAATCTGACTATGAAAACAAACTGGTCATATTTGTTGCACCACTTTATTTGAGTACATTTGACACAGTATGTCGTCTGATTACACGGTTATTTGTTTAAAAAAATAGTTGGTTACATTATCTGATTATGGTACAATTTCTTGAGCAGCACCTCATCTAAATGTGGGATTATTTATTTTTGTAATTGTTTTTTTTTACAATTATGATTCTTATAAAATCACTGTTATTCTGTCTACAGATATCATAGACCCAGCCATGCTGCGTCCAGGCAGACTTGACAAGATTCTCTATGTTGGTCTGCCATCATGTAAAGATCGTGCTGACATATTGATTGCTGTTACCAAGGTAACATCGTCTTCCGATATCTACCCTGCTAGCTACTTTTTTAATGTAATGCAATTCCATTGTGTTTATACTAGTAATCCTGTTATTAAAGATATATCTTCAAGTAGTCATGGGTCTGCTTTCAGAAAACCCTTTTGTTACAGCAGTTGACAAAATGTACAGGTTTTATGGGTTGTTTTAATTGTAGCAATGATGCATAAATACCTGTCAGTTGACTGTCATTCAGTTGAATTGTGTAATGTTTTAATCTAGAATGGCACACAGCCGCAACTATGTGAGGAAGTGTGTTTGGATTCTGTTGCTGCCGACCCACGCTGTGACAACTTCACGTATGTGTTCATTTCTAACATGCATGCACACGCATGCACATCCATTCACCCGTCTGCATGCGTACACCACACACAATTTCAGATGTCAAATGTTGATGTAAATTTTATTTATATGTTATATGTCATGGATAACTTTACAATACAACATTGGTGAGGCATTACAATCTGATACACCGTCACATTCTCACATTGGGAAAATTAATACCTTGTACGTATAAAACACTGGGAAAGTTGGCAGTAAATGTAAGTCTTTGAACATGTAATATGGTGTTTTTCTAGCTATTTGTTTTCCATCTTTAGCTTCCTTTACGTTTCCCTGGCAGCTTCATGATATACTTTTTCAATTCAGACAATAGTTCAAGAAATAAAGTATTCTGATTTCAATAAGTAATGTTTTATTAATACATTTGTTTACATTTTCTTTGTATTGGTGAAATATATTGTAATTGACTAACAACTACCATCTCTTTGTGTTGTCCACATTTGCATATGTATCTGCTGCTAGTTTAAATACAGATATTTCCTTCAGCCAAGTCTTGAAACGTAGCAATATGCAATGCGAGGGTTGTTGAAGGCTTCAATAGCGCCACCTATATGTTTGGTTTCAGTGGCGCTGATCTTGCAGCATTGGTGAGAGAGGCGGCTGTTGCCTCATTGAGGGAGTTCATGGCATCTCCACACCCCTCTCATGAAGCCCCTGCAGTTGGAAGTCAACACTTTGATGTCGCATTCCACAAAGTCAGGCCGTCTGTGTCAGACAAGGTAATAGTGCTTTTTAATATATAGGTACAGTGGTACCTCACTATTAAGGTGACCCCCGGGACTGGGCAAAACTGACCTGATTAGCAAGGACTAATTTCCTATATTTACTGTTTATGTAACAAAATTGGGACTTCCTTGGGGTGACCTTAATTGCGAGGTGGCCCCATTACCAAGGTGACTGTAACGTGAGGTTCAACTGTAAAGTGGTTAATTAACTGAAAATGTTAAACCAGTGTTCACCCAGCTGTTATACAATCATTATATTTGGATATATTCAGACATATTTCTATCACATGGTCGCATTTCATGAATTTAAAATGCAGTTACTTTTCAACAATACATGTCTGTCATAAATTACTACGTGTAATATTAATCATATTTGTTTGTATTCAGGATCAACAGATTTTTGCTGCAATGAAGACCAGGGTGGAAAGGTGACCGGACCACAAACTGGATATTTGAATTTTTAAACATCAAATAAACATTAGGATTTATGCCAATGAAATCAACATTGGCTTCCCAGCAGTGTGATAATATTAACTGACAAAATATTGTGGTTGATACTGAATAAATTTAATCCATGAAATTGTTTTGTAGTCTTTTTGATAGATAGTATTAGACACAGTTGGAAAATTCCAAATTACATGTACTTGGACAGTGAACTGGGCTTTCAAATAGGGAAAATTCCAATCAGGCAGGATTTGGAGAGAATGCCCTGTGTATGAAACAACAGACTGTCCACTGGTAAGGTCAAAGGGTGATAAGTTGATAGTTAATCATGGCTTGATTGACTCTGCAAATTTTTTAATATAGACATTAGGAGCTGGTTATGTCCAGTCAAGGGAATCTGACAATAGACCTATGCTATGTCCCAAAGTGCAACTGTACACAGTGATACAAAAGAAATAATTTTGTTCATTAATTGTTTGCCTTTGATGCAATTGATCACACTATTCTCATAAGTCATTTATCTTTGTGGTGTGGTGTGGTGTGGTGGGGTGTGGTGTGGTGTGGTGGGGTGTGGTGGGGTGTGGTGTGGTGGGGTGGGGTGGGGTGGGGTGGGGTGTGGTGTGGTGGGGTGTGGTGTGGTGGGGTGGGGTGGGGTCTGGTCTGGTGTGGTCTGGTGTGGTCTGGTGTGTGTGGTGGGGTGTGGTGTGGTGTGGTGGGGTGTGGTCTGGTGTGGTCTGGTCTGGTTTGGTGTGTGTGGTGTGGTGTGGTGGGGTGGGGTGGGGTGTGGTCTGGTCTGGTGTGGTGTGGTGTGTGTGTGGTGTGGTGTGGTCTGGTGTGGTGTGGTCTGGTGTGGTGTGGTGTGGTGTGTGTGGTGTGGTGTGGTGTGGTGTGGTGTGGTGTGGTGTGGTGTGTCTGGTACAGCGTTGAGTTGGTTTTCATCATGTCTAACTGACAGACAACAGAGTCAAGATTGGGCATTGACTTTCATCAGCACTCTCTATTTGATGTCGTGTTCCTCAAGGTTCTGTCTTTGGACAATTACATTTCACTCTCTACATAACTCCACTGACCTCAGTTATTAATAGTCACAATTTCAGTTAGCATCTTTGTTTCCAGGTACTCCTTATACTAATATCGTTCCTTAAATCAGCTCTTACATTGTCTTAATGACATTTTCTATTGGATGACTAAGAGTAGTTTAAAGTTAAATGCTAATAAAACAGAGTTTATTATTATTGGTACACAGAGGCAGCCTGATAAAATTAATAAAATGTTGCCTGTGTGTTACGCCTGCACGGTCAACACTAAATCTAGGAGTTATCTTTGATGACAATTTCAGACGGTACATTTCACAACAAACTTGTCATTGCTGTTAGTATATCATATTCATGATTTACGACGTATTCATTGGAATTTGCCTCTTTCTGTTGCAAAAACTATTGCAATTGCACTTGTTACTAGATATGACTATTGCAATTCCATTTTTCACAATATTACCCTTAAGGATATCACAAAATTACAATGTGTACAAAACTGCTTAGAAAGGGCTCTGTGGTTTTCTCACTCTGTGTCACTTCTGAGGTTTTTGCATAGGCTTCCTGTCTGATATTGTACAACTTTAAAGATATGTACCATTACCTACCAGGCACTTTCATGTAAGCAACCATCATATTTACATTCCTTGCTTAGCTATTGTAAGAAAACCTATCTAGTTTCGGTCATCTAGTCCTGGTTTACTTTTTGCTCAATACTAACATTGACACGAGGGTTTTTTGTAGCTGCATCAATGCTTTGAAATATGCTCCCTCTTAGTGATGGATCAGTTGAAAATATTACACAGTTCTGCAGTCATTAAAAAGCTTACCTTGCTTATCCAACATAGTTATCGGGCATAGTTATATAACTGTTGACAAATTGAATACTGCTGATCAATTTTGAGATTGACTAACCCTTTTGTTTGTTGTGTGCACCTTTTTAAAAAATGTAGGCACAAAACAAGTTACTATCAGGATGTTTTTTATTGTATTTTTGCTGTATGGGACAATGTCACAAACGGGCACTGGTCTTTCACCTTTAAAAAAGGGCACACTTGGGGGAATAAGTTGAGGTTCTGTTGAGAGAACAACGCAGGATGAAATTCATGCCAAAAGAATGCTTCAGGTCTTCTCCATTTCTCTCACGCACAATAAAAGCTTCCGTTGGCCTACAGATTAGCGTGATCTGTGGAATGTTGGATTTTACTCTTGATTGCTGTATAAGTTTCTGCTATTCTGTGTCACTGGATAAGTCGTTTCGCTTGATTGGTGCGATCAGATAGAAGGTATTTGAATTCATCACATATTTCTTGAATCTGTCTTATTAATCTTGCCCACCGATTGAACCTCACCGACGTACGCGACCCCGGAATCGACGACGCACACCCTGTTATCTAACGTAATTGAGTCCTCACTCTCAGACCTCTTAGAACGACATCCTCTGTTCATCAACACTTCCAACAGATCTGCAATGTGGGTCGAAAACGTCCCTGGTATGCATAACCGTCTGCGTAGCTCTTCATTGCCAGCGTCGTTATTGTTATTTCTGGAAAATAAAAACTACTCGGCTGATCTCCGGGCCAGCCACTGCCCCGCATTCTAACAGGAGCTGAGCAAGGCCGATCACATCGCAAACTCGTTTTGCCCCCTTGTTGGCATGCTCATGGACTTAGTCAGTTGGTATGGACGAGAGCTGTCGACTGCTCCTCGTTATATCGTCTACTGACCTTCGTCTCACTAATTTTGGTTGATCGTAAGAAACACTCCGAGGTCCCAAAAGAAGACGGGGATCCACCGGATGTATTCTGGTGACGGAGTGAAAAGAACCGGTGTGAGCAGCTTCAGTGTGTCAACCATCAGGTGTGCTCCTCCAACGAACATGACGATGATCTGTTGGTACGTGTCCACCAGTAGCCAGCATGGTAGGCTTGTATTTAACTGCTTGTGCAACTGCGGCGATCCAATCTTCAAGAGGCAACTAAGTTCCACTATCCTAGTGCACCCGCGTTATAAGATATTATCCAGCAGAACAACTGTCACTTGGTGGAGGTATCGTGTGACTGCTGATATATGTACATTCTTAGGTAGCCTGGATTCGATGAGCACTTCAGGCTATCCATAGCCTTGTGGCAGACCTGCCACGGTAGCCCGTCACGCCATGTCAATAGCGAGTCCTTTCAGCATCACGACAAATTCGCCTTCACCGAGAGTTTCTGTGAAATTAAGTCAACTGATTTATCTCGGCAATGATTGATCCACCACCAGCAGCGGGACGTATTGCGGATTGATCGGAGTGTTTGATACTGACTTGGTAGAATCATGTCTAGAACAGCTCATTTGTTGTGAAAATGGGCAAGTGGGCTTCAGTGTATTTTATTGATTGTCCAACATCTTTATGATAAAGAACTATACGTATGACTTTCAGAACATTGATTACAATCATAGATATAAATAGAACACGCATTCTAACAGGAACACGCAGTCTATAGGGGAATGATTAATGATATGTAACTCTATGATTACAATACAGTAGAACAAAACATAAACATATGTGGCGCCATCTACTTTATGAAATGTAACTCCAACAAACTTGTGACATCCATGGAGTATGTACAGGGAAAATGTGAATCCCCGTTGTGAAAAGCTGGCTACGGGCGAGGCGCAGGATATATATCAGGGATAGTGTGCTTGTGTGGATATAGCTTCCACCGATTCAAAACATGCTTTGCTCAGAGTAACCTTTAAGTTGATTGAAATAGTCGGTAGACGGCGACATTAGTATAGCTGCTACCCAAATTGACTGCACATATCGTGTAAGTTAAATCCTTCATTGTCCAGCAGTTAAATCTGTATTAGATATATAGTTTTATGTTATTCAAATTGTGTATTTTGTAAGGAAAGGTATTGGTTGAATCAAAGCATTGGAATCCGGTTAAATGTATTCTCTGTTATACGCAAGATGGCACCAGTGTGCTTGTGAACAACATGGCTGCCCCCACGTGCAGACTGATAGAAGTTTTGTTCAAGTCGTCTGCTACATAAAACGCATACCAGTTATTGACACATCTTGTACATAGGCAGGCACAATGAGTTTTGCGAACTACAAGAAAACGATTGAGGTTGGAGACACAGCAATCCTTCTGCTAGGTTACGATAACATGCTTCAGTTAACGATAGAACGCGACAAGATCTACCAGACGAAGTACGGGGCTTTGCGCTGCAACGAACTTATTGGGACGCATTACGGACGCCGGGTGCAGTGCAGCAAAGGGTGGTTGTACGTGCTTCACGCGACGCCAGAACTGTGGACTGTAACACTACCACACAGGACGCAGATCCTGTATGCGACAGACATCAGCATGATCGTCTTCCACCTCGATCTCAAACCAGGGTCTGTCGTCATCGAATCAGGTATGCACCCAACTCCACGTGACAAGTCCCAACGCCGCCAGATGATTGGACATAACAACAAACAGTAAACAAGCTAACATTGCAACAATGTCAACCATGCGCCATAGCCCTTTGCGGTCTTTTACTTTTCGACCTAACCATGAAAACAACCAGCTACACTCACTAGCCTGCTGCCAGTGCTGGCTACAGCAAACAAACTTCTCTTCACATAGTCAGACTTACATGTACATATACACACACTACGTTATAAAAAACAATACTCTTACATTCCTATAACGATAAAAATTCACAAAACAAACTCAAGTAAAACTTTACATCGCCAACGACGACTACCCAGCCGTAGCTCTGCGGTTACCATAAAATTTATGTTGTGTCTAGGCATTTTGAATCTGATCGTTATGGGGATGTAAGAGAATTGTTTTTGTAACATAGTGTGTGTATATATATGTAAGATATGTGAGAAGTTTGGCAGCTGTAGGTGGTCGTTTTCATGGTTAGGTCAGAAAGTGAAAGATCGTCCTTAGTTATAGTATACCTGCCAACTCTTCCGGAATTTCCGGGAGTCACCTTGGTTTTAGGTTTATCTCTCAGTCTCCCAAATACAGGCAAACCACGCAGACTTTCGCTTAAAATCTCCAACAGCACCCCCCTCCCCCGGATCTTCCAATTTCATCATCCAAGACAGCGTGACACCACGGGAGACATGCTGAACCGCTGATGTTCCGGTGAGAAATCTCCAACAGAGTAGCAGTACCCCCTTGTCCTCAAATGTCAAGATCCAAGACAGCGCAATGCAGTAAGTATGCTGAACATGAATCTCCCAGAATTCAAAAACGGTTGGCAGGTGTATTATAGGCATATGTAGTCCACATTACTCAGAGAGGTATCCACTTACTGTAGTATCCAGCAATCTTAGTTAAAGCTAGGCAAGTAAACACATTTTATTTCAGGTAACAGGCCCAAAAAAGTTAGGTAATGTAAGTTGTCTCCAAAACGTTTTGTGTTGTGGTGAACAGCAATGGAGCTGTTTTCTGTCACAAATGCATCCTACGACCTAGGGGCTGGTTTCATGAAGAGGCTAAGAACGTTCGTAATGTTAAGATGATTGTCTTAGTAAATGACAAGATTTTTTAAATACAAGCAAACCTAGGAGTTACACAAAACGTGACACTAAGTAATTGCGTAACTTGAAGTACGCTTCATGAAACTGGCCCCAGGTATACTGAGGGATTACAGACCCTCTCATGTTATATTGTTGATGCTTGTAGGAACTGGCAGCGGCTCGTTGTCTCATGCCATTCTGAGAAGTGTGGCGCCCAGTGGCTACCTGCACACCTTTGACTTCCACGCTCAGCGAGTGGAGAAAGCACGGCAGGAGTTTGACGAACATGGACTTGGCCACCTGGTGACAGTCGCTGAGAGGGACACGTGCAAGAATGGGTTTGGACTGGAGCGTGTAGCTGATGCCGTCTTTCTGGATTTACCAGGTCCCTGGGACGTGTTGCCGTTCGCTAAGCAGGCATTCAAAGCAGAAGGTGAGGAAAACTGAGGATCTAGGACACATTGCTGACCCTGTTGCACTAAACATGTTTTAGTTGGTGTACATATGAGTTAAAATAGTTTTACAGAAACGTTCTCATGATGTACGTCTCGGGAATACCATCCCACGAGCTACACCAGATACCACTTCACTGGTAGCTTTCAAGCAGCAGCTGAGAGACTGGGCAGCAAACTAATCCCATAGTCCACGCCACGTAATATTTAAGGACAGTGAAGTATTTTTAACCACATTTTTATTCACCGTTGGTTTTTAATTATATTTTGAAAAGCTGGTATAGCGTCACGCGTGCGCACCAAAAAAAAACTGGGACATTACCCGGAAGTCAGGGCTACCACATTATCCAGAAGAAGAATAAGAAGTACCACAGTATGTGGACATAATACAAATTTGCAAAATACATCTACTGTAAATAGCTTAAACATAGATGTTTTGCATGATTGATGGTAAATTACACATTTATTTTAGTAGGTTAAATGCAGGTATGTAGCATATTGTTTTCACGGTGTGTACAAAAGGAACAACTAATATACTAGTTTTTATCTATTTTATGAATATCTTTTATATGACAGTACAGTTAACTTTTTATATAATTAAATTCAGCACAGTTGAAAAGTTTGTCACGGCCAGCTTTCATCATTACTACTTCATTAATTAAATTAATAAAATAATATTAGTTTTGTGCACTCAATAATTATAAAAAAAAGGGTCATGGTGCCATGGCCATAATATAGAGAAGGCACCTAGACTTGGCATACATGTGAAATATATGAGTTCACAGTAGATGGCGCTACTGTATTTCTGTGTATTATGCAGTGCTGCCATCTAACGTAAGTGATGTGTTGCAAAACAAATGTTTAATATGGTCTGTTGTTTTTATCTCCGCACTCAAACCTGAAGTTTTATTTTAACTGTGTGACTGATGTAAGTTTTTTTTTCTTCTGAAAACTAACGGTAAACTAAGTAAAACCAATCTGTAATTGTAGACCATTTTAAATAGTATTTGACCTCATACTGGTAGAAAGACATAGTTCTCATACATCTGCAAACCCTAGGTTTAAAAGAACACACACGAATGCTTGTTAGTGTTATATGATGTGTCCTTTGATGTTGATAATTCATAAAGTTATGTTCAACTTTTCCCGTGTTTTTATACTACGCACGATCAGACATCATACTTGCATGTTGGCATTTGTACCGCCGCATTATCACGTGTGATAAAACATTGGCTGACAATGGCTGGTCAGTATAAAAGACCAAATGATTATTACTGAACAATACTGACTCTGCACTAAAAAATAGTCATAAGTTATCCGTTCTTGTAATCTTGTCTTTGCGTTTTCCCCGTGTGGCCTCTTTATGCCGTGACCCACACTAACTTGAAGATGTTATCATTTGCTTCCAGTCTCCGTTTATGACAACTCACTTCCTCTTTCTTTGTCTTTCATTGATCCGTTCGGTATATTTAAATTTTGCATTCTTGGTGTGTCATCCAATAATATGGTGTAGTGTTTTTAAATTAATGTTTTAATTATATTATATATTTTCTACCTGAGCTGAAGCAAAAAATTGTATTCATTTGGATAAGTGATTGCTTTTTCGTAGCCACCTATTTCCCAGCCACATTGTCAAAAAAATTCCTCCATTTATTTAGCCAAACTTGGTGTTTGTTTATGTAAGTTCGTGCCTGGTTAACATGAGCCTAATATGTGGTGTTAAGCTAGGATTTCATATGTA
This sequence comes from Escarpia spicata, assembly GCA_963995525.1. Taxonomy (NCBI): domain Eukaryota; kingdom Metazoa; phylum Annelida; class Polychaeta; order Sabellida; family Siboglinidae; genus Escarpia; species Escarpia spicata. Next base: position 36,431,059 of record OZ023211.1, on the reverse strand, counting down.
TGGAAATAACATGCAGTGCAGTATGCAGCAAAACAATGTATATGGTGCAAAACAATGTATATGGTGCCCTGTGGAGATTACTAGAAGGAATTCCATATGGACATAGGCAGATGCATTTTTTCATGTGGATGCGGAAAATTTAATCACTCCGTGTAGCAAATCGAATCATATCCACACAGGAATCGGATAGGAAATTCCCACAAAGGTTGTCACTGCAGAGGTATTTTCCACTCCACTTGCTGTCTCATAGATATGGATTCCTCACTTTACGTTGTGTATGACTAACAAATTGTCGTTTGTTTCCACTAGGTGGTCGCATCTGCTCGTTCTCCCCCTGCATTGAGCAAGTACAACGCACTTGTGAGATGTTAGAGAAACTCGGCTTTACGGACATCCAATCACTCGAGTGTCTATCTCGCACATTTGATGTGCGCACTGTCAACATGCCCCTGGCGAACCTTGGAGGAGGGGTGGATGTCGGGGTGGAGGGTGACCACAGTGGGTCACTCCACCAACCTTGCACTGGACACATAGAGTACGACGTTAGCAGCAAGGACGCGAAAAAAGTAAAGAAGAGATGTGGTGATGATGACACACCAGATGGCAGCACTGAAGACAGAGCGTCAAAGAAGCCGTGCAATGAAGGGACCATATCAGAAACGGGAGATGGTAGAGCTAAAATGTCGGTGGACTCTGCTTCGTTTGTTTTCAAGACAGCACACCCGCCCGTTCAGATGCCAGGCCACACAGGATTCCTAACGTTTGCGACTCTTTGTCCAGATTGAGAGAAGTTGGGATTAATTACTATTCATTAGGAAGCTAATTCAATTAGTGGCTCAATGTTCAATAAGTGAACCTGGGAGTTTGGTGGTTCAGATCTTGGTAGGAAAGATTGATCTAGTCAGTGACTTAGACACCTGAATATGGCCATGTGATGGACACTATTGGAGAATGATACCTCCCTGGAACATTGGTTCTTCCCTATCAGTTCTTAAAATATACATTATGTTAGGTTTCATTTCACTTTTTTAAACATGAAATTTCAAACTGAGAAATATTATTGTTAAGATACAAAATCATGGGATAAATTTTGATCAAAATCGACCTTTATTGTGCAGTATGTTATATCAGTGATTAAGTTAGTTTTCTTTTGAAAAATAAGCATTAATATATATAAAAAAACTTCCATTTCATTAAATTTGTTTTAGAATCTACTTAGGTCTCACAGCATTTCGTCTGGATGGTTTTTTACTTTTGTGTATCACAGTGTAAGGTTTAATACATGTATAAAAAGATATGACTCATCAGATGCATGCTGCTATGTCTACCCGGATATATGTGTTGTGCAAAAAGTGACATCCTTTGAAAACGTTCTCTGAATGCTTTAGTGCAGTCAGCAAAGGTTAAAATATCCCACAATAAAGCATCTGACATCATCAACGTGGTGAAAAGAAATCAAGGTCACACTGCAGACAGAAGTGTTATTTCCATACAATACAAGTGGCATTAGTAGCTCCACAAAATCGATCATAATCCAATTGATTAAAGGCTTGGAGACTCGGTTTCCATTATATGACACAGACGAAAACTGTATGACAGAAATGTATCGGTAACGACATCCTGCAAACAAACTTGGATCTAAGTTCGGCATTCTTCTTGAAATTGTTCCCGACGTTTCTACATTCATTTCTTGAATGAGTAGGCCCTGTTCAGTACGCCACCACGTGACCACGGTGATGGTGGGGTTTTGTTTGAGTAAAATCATATTTATAAATTGTATTTATGTATTATTACTTCTATGACTGATACAAAACAGCGTGCATGCTTTGCTGGCATTAACAGGAAACAACATTCAGTCTACGGCTAATGACAGTACGCCACAATGCGTGGACAAAGTCAAAGACGTTATGGTTGTTAGGACAATTGGCACATGAACGCGCTTCAAATCCTATTGGGTCCTTTATAGACAAATACCGATAGCTCAATTACCAAAGGTGGAATAAATAGTAGCTAATGTGATGTATTGTATGACTTGAAACATGTCACTAGACCGGGAGGTCAATACTATAGCCTATCTCGAACCATTGAATAGTATCGGTGTGCGCGACTCGATTGTATGGACGGGCGTGGCTCTATATGAGACCGGGGCAGAAAGTGGGACGGCATTCGCAGCGTTTCACTCCACTAGATATTTAAGGGAAACAAAAGGCAATGATATGAGTCTATACCCATAAAAGAGTTAAATAATACAATCTACCCATTTGCAACTACAATCAACAATATCACGCCAGTGGTTTACTCATAATTTCTTTTCAAAGAGGGATATTCTAATGAAATCTCACAGTTCCCAACGGCTGACATGTCGGGGAAATAGGAGCATTGGATACGTCACCACAGCGTCATGGTCAAAGAAGCTTTGGGCGCTTATTGGTGAAGCATCGGGGGGGGGGGGGGGGGTCGCAATGTGTCAGCCGTCACTGGTGACGTCAGGCTTTCTATCACAGTGGTGCTGACCTTGTAGTATTACTTGTGTCTCTTCAGCAAGGTTATTCTAGTAATCTGCTGGCATACTCTTCTTGGTTGTATTTTCTAAAGGTTCGTTGTTATTAACAAAAGTTGCACAGGCCGAAAATATGCCTTTTGTTTTCCTTTAATAAAGACATGAAACATTGGTTTTAGTATTTGGTTTACCCACTTAGTTTAATGTGTCCTTGGTAATTGACGACCATCGTCCTCACAAGCTAGAGGCGATAGTTGTAGGCCTGTTCTATTACACCTAGCATTTACCTCACGTTGAATACTTTGTACTTCGTCCCATTTGTAACCTGTTCTCGTCTCGTCATTCTAGAAACCAGCTCCACTCAAAATAACTGTTCAAGAGAAAATACCTGTTATTACCTGTCCGGCCAACAATGAGATGTAATGACGGGTAGTCATGGCTAACTACCTGTACGAATGCAGACACAAACGCCTAATTCTGAAAGTTTGTAATAATATAATTATATGATAGAGGTCAGTGCGCCTACAGATAAATCTACGTTTCGAAAAGTCGACCTGCCTCAGGTAGTGATGTAGTCGGCTGTCGGTGGTACGTATGGGTGATCTTATCGTCCAAGGCCGCATAGCTGGAATACTAGTCGATTACGGAGCGCCGCAATGCAATGTTAGAACACCATACTTTCAATCGGGAGATTCCTGGTTCAAATTACCTTGCTGCCATTTATAATGTTGGACAAGTTCATTCCACATCGCTCCAGTTCACTCGGCTGTGTGGAATGGTACCCGGCTGTAGACAGCGGTTTATATTTGTGTTCAAAATAACACAGTAATTGCAGCGTGGCTGAACGCTTCCCAGATAAGTCGATGTGGTGTTCGATTGCTGTGGTGTTCGATTGAACAGGTCTGCCAGGGAGTAAAGTATAAAGCATTTTGAGCAGTCATGTGCCATATTAGAACTTACCTTTACTTTTACATCACAAAGATCAGATGATTCATCCTACTAGTTGATAAATCGTCAACCCTGATTCTCGGGATTGGTGTGGTCCGTGGGTATTATATGCATCCCCAGTGGTTTATGTCTGCACCCTCACAATTGACTAAGCACCTGCATCACCCAGTCAATGGAAGTCAGATTTTTCTGAACATATTTGCACGAACTGTAGGAGGAACCGTCGGTAGACACTTTGGACCACAACTACAAATTGTGTTCTGGTGAATCTGCAAAGTGTGACTTGTTAGTAGACACTGTGATCTACAAAGACGCTTCAAAAAACATTACAAGTGATATAATTGAGAATGACGTAATGGTGGTATTTACACAGTAATAACCATGCATGTCGTTTCGAGATTGTTTTTTCCAAGTCTAAAAACCTGAGCGTACAACTCATTGCAAAACGGCTGTGATGCTATAATTCGCCAGGGATGCTGGACATAAATTAGAGTTCTGTTCAGGAGAAGACTGTTAACACATGGTGCTGTTTTGGTGCCCTTTGACTACGCGTGCTTTATGTGTAATGTTTACGTCGCAGTTGGGTTACGTGAGTCGCAGTGGCGAATCGGTAACAACAGTCATGTCCTCTCATTCATCAGAGGCACGTAGGCGCTTAGTTGGGCGGGACATATCATGAAAGCGTGGCCAGATTTCCCCACCTCAGTCTGGCAAGCCACGAGAACAGAGCGTATTTCTGCTTGGCTGATTTATGTGTGAGCGTCAGGCACTCGCGTCTACATCGAGCGGCGTGGGATTTGCGACCGACGTAGGGCCTATATCACGCGTGAACATTGTTGTATAATGGCAACAAATATAGCTGCATTGTATGTTGTGGGTTATAATTTTTTTATTGTAGAAAAAGAACACCTGTTGCCAGTTGACGTTGGTCGTGGGATATAACGCTGTGGTGTCGTTTGAATATGTCGCGTTATGTTTTTGACTTCGCCTGATGGCCAGCTAAGCTCGTCCGGCAACAATACTTTTTTAGTATTCAATATCAGAAATGCCCGTCACAGGATGCCTTAGTAGCAGTGACGCGGGAACGAAATTCATATTGGTGGGGGGGGGGGGCTAACGGAGCTTCAGCACCACTGAACAATTTTCGCCGCCGCATATCTTCACGTCACATCTTCCTTGTGGCTGTCTCAGTTGGTTCGACTGTAACATCGGAAGACGAGAGGGGGGGGGGGGGGGGGGGGGCGCTGTTGAACTATTTTCGCCGCTGTAACTTCAGTGAAGTGAACTCATGACATCAGAACAAACGCGGGGGGGGCAGTGCTGTTGAGAAATAAAATGTTTACATGACGCCGCTCGATCTGCTGCCAATTTACCTTCTCCACCTTCCGGCTTCTCTCCGCTGAAATGATGACATCCGAAAACGGGGGGGGGGGGGGGGGTAGGGGTGCTTTGGAAAAAATTGTCCTCACCACGCCGCCTATTACTGGGGGACAGATACCCTCCAATTGCACACAACTTTCACACAGTCGACAAAAATACACATTAATCGTCTCATAAAATTTACATTTCCACCCGCCATTGACGCTCGCCACAAAAACATTTACGCTCACATTTAATGGGGGGGGGGGGGCAGAACCATATGTCTGCCCCCAGAGAAATTCCAGGGAGGCAGTTGCCCCCCCCCCCTCTCCCCCGTTCCCGTGGCTATGCTTAATAGATGACAGCTGTGATAGTATTTACCAAATATTAGAAAACAGATCATCGTTACACAAACAACACAGTGCGCTCGCAGATACTCGTTGTTTGTTCAAAATGACGAAGGTCGGAGAGAATGTGAAGTTCAAGTCCATCGATAGGCCCTAGTTGTGACAGGATAGAATTGTTGCTATGCTATTGGAACGTGGGTAGACATAAGCATTATTGTGTCAGCTTCTGTAGAGTCCATGTTGCCAAGTCTATGGCGCAAGGGCCGTTTTCCTGAAGTATTTGCCGCGTGCGTGTGATTCTTCCGATTGTCAGGTTACGTATTACGTTTACATTACGTTTTACGTTCCGAATAACTTATTTACCCCATAAAAGGTTATAATCTTGACATGCATGGGGTATACTGAAAAGTTATAGGTGTTGCGTCCTATTATAGGGGGCGTAGATTAATCCCTGAAAGTTTGGTGCTCGAAGTTCAAGCCGTCTAAGAGGAAAACGTTAACTTACCCGCATACATACGTAGGAGGCAGAGCTTATACATACGCTAGCTCGATTATAAGTAGTGCTATGATCGAGGACGTACTGAAACAATTATACCACAGCAGACTAGGATACCAGAAAACAATGCCTTCAGTAAATATAACGTACTTGATATGCATTGTGTTGGGTGTAATGTAACATTTGCAGCCATGTTACCCTGTTCAATTTTGTAGTTACATATTCTGCCCACGTATTTTACTTACTCCTGTCAAATAATGCCCAGGTTTTTAAATAGATTAAACGCAGTGACATATAAAAAAATAACTACACGCGTGAAGAGTGCCTAAAAGCCGTGTCTTTCACTTACTGTACCTGCCAACTTTCCCGTGAAATCCGGGAGTCTCCCGGATTTTTTGTATATCTCTCGGTCTCCCGGAATACAGACAAATGTCTCCGATATTCTCTGAAAATCTCCGACAATACTCCCATCCATCTTCGAAACAGCGCGACACCACGGGAGACGTGCTGGGACATGCTGAACAGCTGAATTTCCTACGAAAAATCTGCAACAGCACCCTATCCGTCTTCCGATGTCGAGATCCGAGACAGCGCGACACGGGAAGCGTGCTGAACCGCTGATGAATCTCCCGGATGTCAACAAAAATGTTGGCATATATAACATACCGTTTCTCCGTTTGTGGTCCCATCTTAAAGAAACATTTCTGTGGAGATTCACGAGTTTAGTTTAGTTCAGCGTGGAACAGTTGAGCTCGTTGGTATCTTACTGGGATGATCGGAAAGATTGCAAAAACTGTTTGTCTTCATATGTACGATGCATTACAAGAACTAAAAATCAATATCTTCCTTAATTGGTGTCTCCTCCCACCCCAGAACGGATGGGAAGAGTTGCTAAGACAAGGAAAAAACACATCTAAAATTGACACTTTCGAGACATATTATTTACGTTTCGCAATGACCAATACATCTAACTTTGCTATCTCAGTGTCGATTGGCTTATGGCGGAAAGATTCTAGAAGTTCCTGACTGACTGACTGACTGTACCCGGAGATAACCCAAGTTTACTCATTATACAGTTCAGCATGATTGTTCAATTAATGGATAATGGGTAGGCATACAGCCGTTCGAAAGCGTGTTTATTAATGTGTTTCCGTGCACATGTAGGCCTCTACAAATAATTAATTAATAGTTCGTGTAATATGTAGACTAGTGCTTAAGCCCAAATGACTAGTGCTTATAAATATGAAATATAACGCACAATACGTTTGATTTTAAGGACAAGTGTTGTTTGGCAATTGGTACAATATAAAAAAAACTCATCCATATGCAGACTAGTCTGTTAACAGAACGTTGTGGAGCGCTGGAAACAAGTGAAATTCGAACATCATGAACACCTTCGATATCGTATGACGGTTGTTTTGCAACAAAATTTGGCCCACATTTAAACAAAGTTTGTGGAACCCTGGCCTATTACTTTTTATGTAAATATTTTTGCACTTGAGGTTTTTCTCTAACATTATTGTAATATCTAAAATCATTCATAATACTATATCACGGCTATTCTCAATTAAGTTATTGTTTAACGAAAAACGCTGTGGTTTATCCACATCATTTAATTTTAACGTGTGCATTTACAAGTTGGACACTGTTAGAAATCTGCGTGCTACAGTCGCCAGGAACGCATTATGGGTCGCTGAGCGTAATTTCTGCAGCCGACACCTATACCATGCACAAATCGAAATTAAATCAATTAACTAATCACCCTAAACTATCACATGCTATGACAATGAATGGGGGCAGTCACGCGCTGGGTAAACCCAGAAAGGAGGACGGTTGTAAACGACACACGTCGATGCAAACAGTAACTGTTATAAAAGTGCCAGAGTGTCCGTGCTCGTCTCAACCAGGGCTATGGAACGCCTTATACGAACGTGAGAAGTGCAGTGGAGGCAGTCATTTAATTAGATTGGCCATGATTTAATCATAAAGACGGTATTGCGCGCGTTCTTAGTGGGTAAATAAATGCTTGCGAATATAATTATGGTCACAGTAATTGGCAGTACCCCAATTAGATTATATTAGTTGACCATTTAGGTATCTATATTAATAAAGCATTTGAAACGACTTTATTTTATTTTTCTGCATATTTACCAAGTATGTATGTGTATGTTCAAGGTATAGTATTAGTTATCAACAAACTGTGATAAATGTCGGTACATTTTGTATAGGTAGTTAAATGGTTACACACAATATTATATATATTACATTACGATTTTAGTTTTTTTTTCAAAAGCGTTATAAATTATTGTAGGTTTATTGTCAAAACGATATATCTAGGTTTCTTGGATATTAACCTTGGTTTATGAGAATGCGATCTGTGTGTTCAACGCACATAACCGTGTGCAGTGTATGTAGCGTAACAAATCAAACGTTCCACACGTGAATGAACCCCTGAATTCACGTGAATACTCATTCCGCTAGAACCGTACCAGTGTCTCCAGTTCCACACGTGAAGGAACACGTTAATTCACGTGATTATTCTTTCCCCTGGGACCGTACCAGTTTCCCCAGTTTCGCATGTGAGTGAACACGTGAATGAACCCCTGAATTCACGTGAATACTCATTCCGCTAGAACCGTACCAGTTTCCCCAGTTCCATACGCGAAGGAGCACGTGAATTAACGTGAATATTCGTTCCGCTAGAACCGTACCAGTTTCCCCAGTTCCACACGTGAATGAACACGTTAATTCACGTGATTACTCGTTCCGCTAGAACTGTACCAGTTTCCCCAGTTCCACAAGTGAAAGAACCCGTGAATTCACGTTATTGATCCTTCCCCTGGAACCGTATCAGTTTCCCCAGTTTCACACGTGAATTAGCTCGTGAATTCACGTGAAGATACGTACCGGTGGAGCCGTACCAGTTATGAACTAGTATGACACGTGTCAAACTGGTTCAAAACTGGATCCTTGTTTACTGGGTTAAGCCCAAACATACCTATTGCTTTGAGCTTTGATCGAACTATGGAATGTTATCGGACTGCGTGAATAACGCTTATTTCATTTTATTGTATGGACGGGTGGGGCGCTACAGAGCTAATGCGCCTTGAATGGGCTCGGGGCAGAAAGCGGGACAACAAAACAGTTCGTTTCCGCACAAACCTGGCGCCAAGATAAGACCTCTGTGACGTCAATAACTAATCAAGTGACAGATCAGGCGGTCATAATTGGTCACATGACTCGTTTACAGTTGGCTTCACCGCAGGAATTGTAGATTACAGCCGGACAAAGAAGGGCCTGTTGGAAAACTATGCAGCTAATTAAGTGTAATTTAATATACCAAAGATCGGTTGTGTTGTTGTTTATTATATTGTATAGACTGCATTGACGTTGCTATGCGACAATAGTTTCATTCAAACACGTCAATAATGTATATATTATAATACAATGCTTCAGCATATGTTATTATCTCGTACGCTTCATCGGGTTACTTTTCAGTAAATAATTAACACGATCCCATGTGATTACCCAGGCAAGGTAGACACCATTGCTGTGCCTTGTAATACTGCGCTGTGTGTGTGCGTGCGTGCGTGCGTGCGTGCGTGTGGGTGTGCACGCATGTGTTATCTGGCCATGTGACTGATCATGTAGCTTCTTTGACTCTTCACCAATAGGCATGTTATAATTAAAGATGATTAAATAAAACAATTTTTTTTTTAAATCAAATTGAATCAAATTTATTGAACTGAGCACAGTACGTACCGATACAAATCAAATTAAGACAACTCATATATAATAGCGTAATGAGAACAAGGGAAGAACATTATGTAATGTTACACTCCCATTCGACTCGATTGGAGACAGAGTCGCTCATCCCAAAAGACCAGCAGACAAATGAGACAACTGCAAAGTGTAATGACGCAACTCATTCACAAAAGTAATAACAGAATAATACCACGCACCAACACGTGTTGTTACTGTCCGTGAACTACGTGGGACTACGTGCCGTGCTAATGACGCGTAATAAATAAACATTATTTACACACAATCAAATCCGGGACTAATGACCCCCGTTCACGTGTGCCCTTATAATTATGTGCGCTGATCCCTTGTTGGAAAGGCAGATAGTGTCGGTTAGTCTGTTTTTCTCCCTATCAAAGTGAACAATTATATGTGTATATAAGATCCCATTTTGTAATGTTTGTCTAACTTTAACGCAAATCTGTGACAATAAACGGCAAGAACACGAAGGTCATTACGCCGATAGTCACCGTGTAGCTTTGATCGAACAGTAGATTGAAATGTTTCTGTCTGTGTGAGTTGCGCTTGTTTGATCTGATTTGATTGACTTGATTCGATTGTCTACACGGGTGTGGTGCTGCGGAGCCAAGTCGCTTTGAATGAGCCGTGTGCGTAAAGTGGGGTGGTAAGCAGTGTCTCACACCATTATTAACTATTAAATACGCAAAAATAGCGTTTTATCGTGTTGTTTACCATATTAATTTAATGAGTTCTTGACCCTCACTGACCAATGCCTTTGAGCTCGGACACTGGTAGATTACGTCACACGGACTGTGTGACCCATCCTCAATAAAGCAATAGTCCTGGTTCTCTAAGTAATGTGGTCATTCTCGTCTGTCATATTTAGGTGTATTAATACGTTAACGTTGGAGCATTTTGAGTGTATATCCTCAGAGGCGCCGACGTACAGTCGCCTATTTCTACGTGAAAGCTTATCATATGTTCATTCGCTTCTTTGGCCCACAGGATTCTGATCTACCAATTGCCAATTTCAACAACGATACTTATTTAGAGATATTTATTTATGTGATTTTAATTTGCTATGCTTCTTTAGAGGGCCTGTCTCCTATCTGAGATACCTGAGTGACGAACCACTCTCACCCAAAGAGCGCCACTGTATGAACAAGTTCTAATGCATCCAAATACCGTAAAGTTGATAGCCGTTCGTTTGTTGCTACATGTGTGGGTGTAAGCTAATGGGTATTAAATGTATTACCCGTGGTTTATATGGCCTAATTATACAACGTAAGTATTACTTAAACATGTCTCCATATCTTTGATCATGCTGGTCAGACGGGTGTGGCACGGCGCAGCGCCTCGAATGAGACGGGTCCCAAAAGCGGGACACTTGCCAAGATAGGTCATATTTCACGCAGCCACTTGAATCGATCATTGCCGAGGTGCACTTTTTAGACGGTACTCAATGACTTGTCGCGCCTACGTTGAAACGACGTACAACATTGAAACGACGCGCATCGACCTACACACCCACTGAGTCACCTTGTGCGTGGCGTTTACGCCCAGAGGGGTAGTGGGAAGGCCTTTGTGGCAATGTGACGCCTCTGTGGTTTTCTAGGCCAATAGGTCCTGCATGAGCTTGTTGCAACGTCGACAACATTTGACCGGCAAAAAGCAGTGCTTTATTTCGCAACGTTACCCGTGTAGCTTTTGAATGCACTCACCGATCTACCTAAGAAAACCTAGTACATCCAACGGGCAAAAGCCGTCGGAAATAGCATCTTTCCATCAGTATTTGTCCGGTTGTAACAAAGAACAACTTGTTAAATCTTGTTAAAAACATGTTATACCTTTGGCAGTTTGTTTTTAAATGTAGAAATGGAATTCTTGTTAATTTTATTATACGTTTTATATGTTCCCTTGACTAAGAATCCAGCGGTGGATGAAAACTTACTTATCTGATTAACCTGTTTAGCCCATATAAGAATCACTGATCGCCTACTGATGTTTTGATATGATTCATGTATTATCTTAGATGCATTTAGGTTACTCTTAAAAATGGTTTGATTTTTGCAATTATTAGAACATCGTTGACAATTTTCTCTTTATTCCGTGCCTGTCGCACGGAATATCTAAGGCAGGGGCATGCTACGTTGCGATTGTAGATTCTAGAAGTATGTCTGTAGCTACTACGTATATTTGAAGGTGTGTTCGGAACAGTGTTTATTTTGATATGCACTGATTACTGACCATTATCCCGGTATGCACTCTTGAATGGCATCATACAATCTTGTTGACCAGTGTCGTTGACACAGAACAAAATCTTGTCCATTCAATTTGACTCTGTTATAGTCCAAAGTTGTGTATCCAGCCGATATCCTGGCAACAGTCTAGGAGAGTGCCACACGCGAAGGTACACGTATATCAATCACTTCAGAAAACTAAACATGATACTTAAGCTTTGGGCGACTCGAAAGAATAGGAGATTTTATTGTATTATGTTTAAGCTTGGGCGACTCAAAAGAATAACCGCTTTCAACATATTATTGTGTAGCTGAATGTTCAACAAATTAAGGAAATTGAACACCACTGCGGCCCGGTGTAAAATAAAAACACTAACATGATATTATAATAATACTTAGTAGTTGCATATATTGTTTGCATAACAGTGATAAGATAATGGGGTTCTTTTGTGAAATACAAATACGGGGAATTAAGTGTACATATACAGACCCATAGGCTGGGGTGCATAGTGCATACGCATCGATCGCTGAGGCAAAAGAGTTCCGCTTGGGCGAAGTAGTTGTGCTCGGATTAAAATTGCTCCATATTATTAAAATGTCTCTGACTGCCACCTCGACTGGGAAAATCTCCAGCATTACCCCAATAAAAAATGAAAATGTACAAAAACGGACCCCCGCAAAAACAACCATGCTACGGGCTAGATATACATAAATGCGTACAACATACAACGATCAAAATGACGTGGGTATTTATTCAATGGACGTCACCCCGTGAAGACCCGGATGACTAGCACAGGGACATCTCGTACATATGAGACTAATAATTAATCCACTGCATACTCTGTATGTCTCCCCAACACATTTACACAAAACCAAGGTGGAGAAAGATCCAGTGGGTTACAAGTAGAGGCCACCCACTCTGTAAGTCTACGACAGGTTACACATTCACCCCGTGTGAGATGTTTTACTTCCCCTGACATAGAGCCACATAAAAGGGACTAAATACTTATAGATTACCTTAAAAACACAGACAACGTAGGGTGAACGAAATATCCAAGTATAAAAATAAACGGTGATAGGTGAATTCATCCCGCCTTCCCCTCGATCGACAGGCCGGCGGTCTACCGCGCTACCACCGCTTCCCACGATGTGGTGACTACCTGGTGCATGCCTCACAAGAGTGTCCAAAAATGTGTAACTGCAACTGTAAGTCGAATGTAAATCATATCTGAACTAATTCCAAAATCGCTTACGAAAATCGACACAGCGCGCATGGTTTTGACAATCTTCCCCGTCCAGTCTTCTGTACAACTATCCTTGAAATACGATTGGTACAGTCGATGGTTCTTTGCCGAGTTTCTGAAGCACATATATTTTCTACCGCCAGTGGAGGTTTGTGTGTCCCCCAGGCTACCATCTCTGGATCCGCCCCTGGGTAGTCATGGGTATCCTCCATAAGCGAACGATAACTACTAGATTTAGATTAAGTAGTAAATGCATTGGTGTCGGAGCGTGGTGAATATTAGGGGGGGGGGGGGCTTAGGGTAACCAAAACATCTAATTGCACCCCTTTGAAACTCTTGGAAAACCCCCATTTGCATCCCCCGAGATTACCAAAACCTACAATTGCACCATAAAATGCACCCCTTCCCTACATATTTGGGAGTAATCCCATGAAAGATATCGGGGAAGTCCACGCAGACGATTATTTGGGTTCCACCGTCTGCGGCATGAAGAATTTCATTCACACGTCCACAATACGACAAACCATTTTCACTCTTTCATTACACCGCATATGTGTTCGTTGAGCGTTTAACTACTGGTATTGCAATCCTACCACAAATTAGTGTTTGTCCATATACTAAATGCTCGATAATACGTGTTTTATACACTCTCACCCAAGTGTACACATTCTAATCCCATATCTCCGATATCGCTGCCTGCGTTTCTAGAAAGATTCACTTCCATGGAACTAATATATTACCCGGGACCCGGGACCGGTTTCACGAGGCGTACTTAAAATTACGCAATTACTTAGTGTCATGTGTTTGTTTATATTAAAAATCGCGTCATTTACCAAGACAACCATCTTAGCGTTAAGAACGTTCTTAACCGCTTCATGAAACCGGCCTCTGGTGGATTTGCCGCTTCACTGTGTTTCTAACAGGTATTTGGATCACGTGGTGCAGTAACAACAAAAAGTCATGTTGTTTGTGCAGGTATTTGGATCACGTGGTGCAGTAACAACACAAAGTCATGTTGTTTGTGCAGGTATTTGGATATGATAGCCTATACTTTTCTATCATAAAGTGATTGAGTTATATTCCTGTTAGCTTTCAGACGCGCTCTATCGCGTTCACAGGCCTGAATCTAAAATTATTTATAGCTAAATACCGTTTTTAAGTCCACTTTTATTTCTTTGTCGTCTGCTTTTAGTGTTCATTGTTAGATAGTTGACATTGGACCTTTTATGTAGTTATTATCCACAATTGTTGTATGTTGTAAACAGACAACATCAGCTTATGTTGCGCTAAGTGAACATTTTACACAGTGTCAACAAGTCCGCGAAATACACCCAGTTTGTTTTCCAGAAAATTAGTAGCCAGTACCATCAGTTGTGATACTAATAATTGTATAGTTTTATTCTTTAATATGACATAAATTATCATTGCTGTTGTATACGTTAACAAGCAAATATAGATACAAATCAGTAAAACCGTATGAACCTGTGTGCTGTCCCAAGCAAAATTAACAATTTATTAATGGGAGGACATTTCGCCGGCGATATATAGTTCGACACGAGGCAACAGATGTTGCGCAACGTACGCTTGTCCGTGGGCTGTTGTTCGCATACTCAGTGGGTTTATGGGGAATTAATCACGAGTCTGTTATCTTGGTGTGGCCGCGGTGCCCTGCTGCGCTCATAAACAGGTGTGTATGTCTGTCCCATTTCTTGACCTGGGCCCAGCGCCTGCCCGGTCACGCGCTGCTGCACACGCACGTGATAACTGCCTGCCGAGTGCTGCGGCCACGAAAGGTCGTCTGCGTGAAATTCATCGTCCTGTGTAGTTAGTGAGTATGTGTGTGCGTGCGTGCGTGCGTGCGTGCGTGCGTGCGTGCGTGCGTATATATACGTGTATATACATATATATATTATATATATATACATTATATATATATACACGTATATATATACACGCATATATATATATATATATATATATATATATACATATACACACGTGAGTATACATATTTGTGGGATCGTTTACTTTTTTATTTAGAATAGTCATCATGTAGGCGGGACTTATGACCCTTATTTTAAAGAAAACATATTTATATGTGTCCTCAACAGTTCAAGCTTTACCAAACGTCATTAAAGTATTATGTTGGTCACTGACCCGGATCGAACCGAAGCTATAGACTAGCAGTTGGCGTGAAAAGAGGTTGTTATTGATTCCCGCACTGTTTGTTGTCGCCTGCACATGGAAACCGCGTGCCCGAAAGGCTGCTCGCCGATAGTTCTTTCTTTGCACGTCTATGCGAGTTCGGCTGTAACGGCCATCACGCCATCGGCGGGCTGCTCTATACATAATACAGCGTTCGAAATAGCACTTGTCCGTTTATCCGGGACAAGTGATTTTTGGCCCGGACAAGTAAAATGACTCGACATGGTTATCCGGCGGACAAGTGAAAATTTATATTAAATAGTGACGAGTGCAACATTGCAAACTTTTTATTTGAGGAAATTCATACGTAAATGATGTTCGCTAGCAAACGCGCGCATTCCAATTTTGTGTGTCGGCGTCTTGTCGTTCCGCCGCCAGTGTGTTGTACGTCAGTGTTCGACCGAGTTTAGTGCCTGCGTTACCAGGGTCATCCGCTGAGCGCACAGACCTGGCTCTGCCATACGCGTAAGACAGACTCCGCATCAGCCATCGCTGATCGAGGCTGTATTTCACACAATCGTAAATCGTTCAGTTTGGCCGACGTACACATTGCTTCCACTCTCGGATCATATTTGATTAACTTTGGAAATAGTAGATTTTGTATCGCTACCTGTTATTTCAATAAGTATATAGTTTTAACCATTCTTACACCTAACCCACGCGGACTCGGCAGTCTTCCAAGACCAAGTCATCGAACGTTACCCGATCAAGATCGGTGACAATTTTCAAAACCTGTAACTGGCTCTCCTGTAAATCTATGGTGCAGGTTGATAAACGGAATATTAATGACATTTCAGAAGTGTTGTTGTATCTATGTGACATATATTTTAACCATAAATTGCGAGTTTTCGAAACTGAATTATGCAAGACGCGCGGCCGGGGACGGGGCACCAACCGCCGTTGACATGTCGGCTTCTGCCAACTACGGCGGTCTGCGCGCGGCAGCAACGTTACGACGTAACTAAATCTATACATTATTTCCCGCCTGGTAAATGTACTTCAGACACCGTTAAAACTGTTTTATCATCATTGAAATAGTAATATAACATTTAGGAAAAAATCTGCGTTTGTTTGGTGATGATCAATTGAATATTATCTTCGTTTGTAAAATACAGAACTTTGTTAATATTGAAGTTCATAGAGGTTTAACAAAATAGTATCAGATTATATAATTTATTATGATTTTTGTGACAACATTTCCCGGCTTCGCATTAGTCGTGTTCCTGGATGAGTGGCGTCTTCAATGACAAACTGATGCCAACATTTTACAGCAGTGTTATATGTTTTATATATGTATATATATATATCATATTAAACATAAACAGTTTTTGCAACATTATAAAAACAAATAGCAAGGAAAACAATTGTCTCATTCCTATCATCGTAATAGTTATTTGTTATTAATAAAAGCGTTCATATCAGCATCACTAAAATATTGGTATACATCATGTAACGTGTCTACTTTTAATATTCGTGATGAATAATAATTGACCGGAAAATGTTAAGATGAAATCAAATTGTGTCTTTGATCCAAATCACTCAGATGTACGTGCAACGAAACAGCAGGAACATTGGGTTGTCATAAAAATAAGACAGACTTTTTATGTTTTTTTCCGTAACTTCACAACCAATCGGACAAGTTAAAATGTTGGCGGACAAGTAGACTTCAAAACCTACTTGTCCGGCGGACAAGTAACTATTCTGGCTTATTTCTATCGCTGTAATACAAGCGTAGCTGTGCAGTATTGACGCGCTTTATGAACGACTCGTGTGTACTTTACATGTCTGGCTGCTTGATTATTCCAAATAAAATGTACACGCGTTTATATTTGCTCTCTTGGTGTTCCCTGTGTTAGAATTCGATAACATCACAAATGTACAATGTACTTAAATTAGCCATCTAAATGAGTAGCTAGGTATAACTTTCGAGCATGGCTGAATACGTCCAATATAAGTGGACTGGGTGTTGAAATGAATATACCTAGTATTACCTACTGGGGGGGGGGGTAAATCATAAAACATTCCGAGCGGTCCTAGGGCCGGTTTCATGATTACTTAGCGTCACGTGTTTGCGTAAACTTCTATGCTCGCTTATATTTAAAAAAAATAACGTCATTTACTAAGACAATCATCTTAGCGTTAAGAACGTTCTTAGCCGCTTCATGAAACCGGCCCTTAGGGCTGGACCGGAAGTCACCAATCCTTATTGCTGGCCATGTTTGCTCTTTTGTCAAGTCGCTTATAGTTTGATTCCACCGAACGAAACGCAGTTTTTGTAGCGATTAGAAGTGTCCCGCTGCAGCGACTAAGTAAAAATGGAATTCACATGAATACAGTCATTTATCTTTACGGGAGCATTTTACGTTTTCTTCGTAAATATGTTTAAGTGTGGACACATCGCTTCCTATAACGTCTTATATGATTAGCATGTTGGCATTTACAGGACCAAACGATGATTTTAATTCATCTTTTAAAGGCACGGACTAATAGATCACCAATTTGTATTCATCACAAAATACTACGAAACACTTTTCTTTTCGTAAAAACAAGTGTGCGCGCGTGCGTGCGTGTGTGCGTGCTCGCGTGTGTAAACAAATCCTTGTAGTCACTCGAAACCTAGAGCATGGAAGCTCTTAAAATGATATTGAAAAAAATTGTCAGACAAAAGTTATTAAAATACACCAATGTCTATACAGTAGTTAACATTGTACAAGAATATGTGAACATAAATTGCATAATTCATTTGAATAATGCGGAAAATTAATAGATGATTATATTAAAGCAGCAAAACACTATCTTATCAATTACTCTGGTTTTGGCAAATATCATTAAGAAAATTCACATTCTCCTGCGGATTCCATGGGTCGTGCGTTAACGTATACAGTAATATATTGTACAACGTACACCTATGAAATATTATACTTATATAGTATTATTGCTGAATGCGTATACAGTTCGGAACAAATAAATCTTCTTTCATTCTGCTTGGCCCTCAATTTTGTTCAACCGGACAATTTTGAAAATAAGTGCTGCTAGTTATGATCTCATTTCATAGATTTTGAACGACTTCGGTAAAATAATGTTACACATATATTATATATGAATTATAGGCCCTACATATATGCCAGTGGTACGTGACGTATATGTAGTATGTTATTATCTTTGTATTTTATTCTCATGTTATTGTGGCATTCAAAATAAAGTACAAGTATTATTAATTAATTATACGTATGTATATATAATTTTATAACAAAATATTGGTCTTTTTAGTTGGAGACAATACCAGATAGCACATCAACAGGTTTATTATTCGCCTTATGTTGTTTTATTTGGATGGTGTTGTTCGTATGCATCAAATAACATCATGAATGTGTATGCACTGCATGAAATGATATCATGTGTCTTGCTGTAACTATTGTTATTATCATTGCTGGTTTAGAGTGAGGAAGCATACTGTATGCAGGATGCGTGTCACAATATCGAGAACCTATGTAATAAATACATTTAAATAAAACAAAATCAACTGTGCAAAGTGTATAGTATGGAACACATAATGTACTACAAATGCATTATTCGGACGGATTGCAGCATGGTTTCTCATAATTATGATATTTCTGGACGGAGATAATAATGTAAAATGGACACAGGTAGGTTACAGTTAACGAACGATGGATAAGAAAGGTATTTCCACTATCGAAGCTTACTACACATATTCCGCCGTATGTGTTATTCAAACGGGATGTGGTTTAATGATACCGAAATAACAAATTGAAATTGTTTGAGTGGAACTTTGCTGAAAGGGTTTCTGTCCTCTATTGTGTTTCTTATTCTGAAAGAAGTGCACTTGCGCTGTTGTTCTCTTATGTACATATGTTACTGATGATACAAATGCTAAATATTTGTTTTGTGAAACACACGCTAAATATAAATAAAACACCCAGTAATTTCAATATGAAAATAGTTTACTCGACACAAAGCAGAATACAGTGCACAGTATATCGGGCGCCGGTCCCAGTAAGTATTATAGTTCAATGCAATGCAAATACAGAGTTCCCGCACATCGCCCAGACTTGCCGGGTGGTTTCGTCACACTTCACTGCACACAGCCCACGACTCCAAATTGTCCGAAGCCGTTTAGGCACCAATGGAGCCGGTGCACGCCAGCATTATTTAGCAACCTTAATTGCGGACACCTTGGCCAACACGGGATATTGCTTCTGCGCAGCGTTCACCGAATGGGCACGGCCTGCGGGTATCACTCGGTCACGCGTGGCTGAATCTCAACTGAGACAGATCGGCACAAGTAATAACCTTTAGTTATACACATTACATGTGCAGGGCACATCAGCAGACTACGATATAACTGATGGGCATCGCGTATCACAACCCGGAGACCTTACGACGGGAAACGATCTAAAGGAAGACAGGCGAGATGGTGCAGAGACGAACTAGACGAGTACTGGAAGGACACCATCTAGCAGAGGATAGCGCAAGACATGCACATTTGGAAACGACATGCTGAGGCCTTCGCCCAACCACGGGACACTACGGCTGCACAATAATGATGATGATACTTGCAATGTTGGTATGATATATTCCTCGAGAAACCCCTCGAGAAACAAAGGTTCCGTCGTATGAATTATCAATAGTTGATTACGGTTTCTAAGTGACACGCAATGCGACCGCCGTGTAGGTCAACTAGACGCTCAAGTTACGGTCAGCGTGACCCGGTAACATCCGTCTCTATAGCAACAGCAGGTAAACGTCAAAAGAACCACCTGTATGCCCAATTACGTACATCATTGCGTGCAACAAGACAGTATAACGATGAATGTGCCCAGAAGCTACAAGGCAAACGTCAACATCTACGCTCTGCATATCAACATTCAACAAAACAGCTATGCAAATGTACAAACAGGCATCGATTTAAACGCATTTAAACATATGCCCTTATAATTAAAAAGCACAGCTTTCTACTACAGCAATAAACAAATTTGCAACAGTACAAAATGTAATGGCTTGATCGATACACAATAAAGAAAGGCTGCCTCAACAACCGTGTATGTATAACTCTGACCTATTGCTACGCATGTATCCAGATAGGATACCGGCTCCAGCTGGATACATTAATGGCTAACGACATACTACTATGACGCCACACAAGTTCGATCAACAAACTTGGTATAAGTCGGTACATAAACGCACCGTTATAAAAGCCCGCCAGCAGGCACGTAGTGTTAGGCTAATTGTTTAACATGACTATGATATTAGCACGAACATTCCCCGACCAGCGGTTTAATTGTTACGCTATGGAAGCACGCGGAGACTAGCTCCAATACATGTGCTATTAACAATCAATCAATTTATACAAGCAACATAATCGTGTATATTTCTACATGATTTTACAACATTCGAAGCAGTCAAACACTAGACTTGTCGCCGATAAACACAATAAACTCCCGGTCTGGTAACTCACAACATATTCTCTACTGGAGAACCTGAACACACAAACATAACTCTCTTTACGCTGAAGGAACGTCAAAGACCACCGCCAAAACTACAAACCCAACTACAAACTGTTCCGATGCAATCCCGTCTCACAAACGGTAAATAATACGAACCCTTTGAATAGTAAGTTACTAGTTATGCTATGCTGTCGAAAGCCACAAGACATCGATCGTGATCGTTACCAGAACGGTTTCAACAGATTGTAAAATAAAATGTGTACAAATCTCACAAATTACTATCAATATATACATCATACGAGACAAGAAGCCGACCAGCGGCTTCCAACGACACTACCGGAACTACTGGCAGTGCGTCCTCTAGTGGCCGTCAGCAGTATTAGAAGTACTCTTCTAGCCGTGGCGAAAGCAGCAAGTCACGTGTACACACGTGACTGCGGCGAATAACATGGCAATATGCCATACAACGTTACGATTGTGTAAGTCACTGACTTACAAGTTTTGATCGAAAAGCGAACTGCACATCTTGTCATCGCTTCCTGAAACGAGAAAAATGACGAACATGTAGGTCTTTCGTCTCTGGAGAAAACAGGTAAACATATAAACAGTTAACAAAGTCACCCGATTAAGCCGAGCGGTATAACCGAACTATACACGCAATGTATCAAGTGAAACATCAAAGTGTTGAATGTTGCTGCTTACGCTGAATGTTGGGAGGATTTTTGGCGCTAGCTAATTGAAAAATATTATTATTACTATGATTGGTAAAACGACATATATATATATATATATCATGAACCAACCCTTTCATAGATACATAACAGACTCTACTCAGTTAAAAAAATCAAACAAATTAACAGTATATTACATTAACAAATAACAATATATGATAAATAAAATTATACAGAAAACTAGATATATATATATATACAAACATAAGCGAACTTACCGAAGACTGCCGGGTTGGCAAACACTTCCAGTTCGGCCAGCTCGTTCATGACATCCATGAAAATGGACGACGAAGCCTCGACCTCGCCGGACACGTCACTTCCAGTCTCACTCCCACACTGGTCGGACTTCTGCGGCGATGGGACGAATGGCATCCCGCCCGGCACCATCATGAAGTGGTCGATGTCGTCTTGCGTCGAGGTCGTGTCCATCTCGGCGCATTGCAGTTGTTGCTGAGCCACGACGCCGTTGGTGAGTGCCATCTTCAGCTCATTCGCAACGTCCGTGTTGACGACGGTGTTGAACTGACGCAGGTGACAGTTGCGCCGATTCTTCGTTTCCTCGATGTCGCCGAGGTACTCGTGGACGGAAGTGACGTCGAGTACGGGCAGCTGGCGGCAGTTGGAGCTGACGACCGCCGGCTTCTCCGGTGGCGACAACACCTGCTCGGCGTCGAAAATATCGAAAAGGTCTTGGTCGGCGAAGACGTTCTCTTCGAAATCGCCAACCAGCGACGGCACACGCTGCTCACACCCGGCCGTGGGTGGCGGCGTCAGCGGGTAGTCGGGTGAATTGTGAACCGGGGACGGCTCCGGGGTGAGAGCGAACGGCAGAAGGGGCTCCGTGATGTCAATCGTCAGGTCGGTAAATGACTTCGGACTGCTGCAGTCGGATACCAATGATTCGGGGGTGAGTGGCCCGACGTCGCACGAGTGGGTGAGGTTCCGTAGGCTGTTGCGGGCGGTCATGGTGAGTTCAGCCTGCTGGACTCCCGCGGCGGGTAGACGCAGATTGTCGAGAGAGATGCCAATGTCCTTCTTCATCGACAGGTGCGTGTAGACATTACCTTGCTGTACGACGTTCATCAGCTGTGGGCCTCCGTTCATGGTGGAACCGACGTGCGACAACCTACGCTCATTGATGGCGAGGATGGATCCGATGTACGGCAGGCGGTGACCGTGGTTACTGGAGTCTCCGTTAGCGACGAGCCTCGTCCGCTTGGTTGGCTGACACACCCCTCGCTCCTTCCGCTCGTCCGCCGTCATCGCCACCTCTGATGCCTTCCGCTTGAGCTTCCTCAGCAGCCCTGCTCGGATGATGTCTTTCTTCTGTGAGATCTTCAGGTTGCCATTCAACGGGAAGTTGTCACCGAACGGAGCCAGTCCGCCGGCGAACGGCTGCCTCTCGCCCAGTCCGGGATTGCACGGCATCCCAAGGAATTCTCCGCTGTAGAACGGATCGGCGTCGAGCGTCGGCGATATCACCTCGGACTGCGGCGGCTGAGTGATCACCTGGGCATGACCGTCGTCCAGGAACTCCGGGCCTCGCGCCACCTGGGACGAGTACAGCTGACTCTGCAGGTTGAAGAGCGGAGCCTCGGAGTCCAGCAGCACTTGGTTGGTGCAGACGATGGCTGCGTCGCCGCTATCGCCCGAGAACGGCTGGCGCACGCGCATCACCATGTTGATCCACAGCCAGTCACCGGTCTTCGTCTGTAGCCGCGCCGTCAACATGCAGCCCATCTCGCGACTCGACCGAATCACTGCAACGGGAACACGACGGACATGATGGAATTGCGTATAGCAATTCGCTCTAATGTACAAGGAAATAGAATTATATACACATTTAGGTGGATCGATCAGTATTGCACAAATACTCATGAGGTGTTATTTTAACATATATTTTATATTATTAGTGTGCGTGTATATAATACTACCCACTTTCTAAATTGCCGGTATTAAGAGTATAGGATATTATTGTTTGACAGTTAAATTATCCACTTGTTGCACAGTTGATATATAACAAAATTACTTCAAATTATGTTGTAGGTACATTGTATAGTGACGATAACCAATGAACTCACATTGTTTGTGTTTCTCCGTGGCTTCCATGACGTCATCGGGGTGGAGGAGTTCGTACCAAGACTTCTGACGAATTTCGTCGTCTGAGTAGCCGAGGTAGTGACAGCCGCTAGAGAGGGATCATAACAAGTTAGACGTGTGGAGGACTCTCTCGAAGGTGTGGGTGAAAACTCCACACATATTTTAACTTGTCAGCTACTCCAATCAAATATTTTTAGTTTTCTAATGATGTGAATATATAAGTAAGTATTCCTGACATTCAAGTACATCTAAATATATATTATATTGTTAACAGTCAAATCCATTCGGCATATACTTCTAGAACATCCCATGGGGTTTGTTAGGAAAGAGTTTAAAATAAATAAATAACGAAGACAGGTAACCGATTCTTAATAAATATTTAAACTATAGTATTCTACACAACGAAACTATATAGGGATTTCTGAAAGGACGTGTACTCACTTGGGCGCCATCTCAATGTAGCTCATATTGAGCCGGTGCACCGACTGGAATAACGAGGTGCTGTTGACGACCGCTGACTCGTTCACCTCCGGGGTGACGAACGGACGACACGTGGCCAGGAAGACGGACTGGTTGCTGTACTGGTCGAGGTACTTGGGCGCAATGAACCTCCCCCGCACGTGCATCACCTACAGACAAGACACCTCATTGTTAGGAACTCGCAGGAAGTCGTAATAATGTTTGCTATATACCAATGACGCTGCCTTCGCAGTGCCTTACAATAAATGAATGGCACCAACAGTTATCATATACTATCCAAATATCCCAGTTGTGAGCTAACAGCGTGAATATGTTTTTAAATGTCAAATAAAACAGATAGCTAGGTTACTCATAGATTAAAAGACATGGTTAAACTTCCAAGTTTCCTTGTTTGCATGCTAATTGGATTTTGCTCTGGCTGGGAATCGTGGTATATGTTTAAAAACAAGACTCGTTGGAAGTGTATAGTACCTTGTGATCACCGTATCCTGTCTGTCGCCGGAAGTTGCGCGAGACAGTCATACGACAAAAGAAGGTCAACTCTTCCTGTCCACCGGAAGTGTCTCCGCGCAGAAGAAAGGCCTCTATGGTGGCGTGGTCTCGTCTGTCAACTATGTCGAAAAGGGTATCACCCTGTGTCATCATATCCACCTGGATAAACATAACAGTAATTACATAGACTATAATACATACAATTAATAATATATCATAAATTGGTACCTATTCAATTGGTTACATCGAGACATTATTGTATTAACGTAAATAATACCAAACAGTTTTATTGTTAATAAATAATAATTATCTCAAAAGATACCTACCTGTGTTGAAGTAATCATCTTAAGTTGTGAAAATGTCTTTAAAATAATATGTTCTAACCTAAAATGTGCGCATATAATGATAATTAACGCAGAAATTTGACATATTGCACAATTCAAAATTGTGACTGCCACTGAGACAAGTAATAGTTGCGATGTATTTATCACAACTATAAACAATAATCAATATATAAAAAAACACGACTTCTAATCAAATTTTTTAAATGACGGGTAATAAGTGATAACTAGCAAAACCACAAGAATTACAACAAGAAACACTTACCGATGAGTGGCCAAGGTATTCGATGACATTCTGTGAGATGTATAGTAACTTTCCACAATTTGTCACGGCCAGATGAAACCCGTCAAGCGACTGTAATAACAAACACACAGTGGAGGTCGTAACACGAGTAAAATTTGAAGAAAAATTGATTAAAACAAACTATTATATGTGTATGACACCCATACTGTGTTTGATATGTTGATGCAATTTAATAAAACATAACATTATATTATGCTGTTTAAAAATGAAAAATAGTCTTCATCGTTAAGTATATAATTGTTGGTCCACCTGTTGCATTTGGATGTATTACATGTAAGCACAAAACAATCGTTAATACAATTCTGCTGACGTTAAAAATAATATCACAACCACCGTGCGTATCATTCGCATAAACCCCGACCTGACGTTTATAATATTTTCTTATCTGGACTGTCAAATATATTTCAAAGTCCGTTTGAAAAAAAACACCCACCTTTAATACAAACAACACAACTAATTCAGGCATCATAGACATTAGGATATCATGCGTGGGAACGTCCACGTTGGAAACGTGTATGTAATAAATAAATTTAATTATTTCCAGAAAAAATATCACATCCTCACATAAATTCTGCTCTAACATTCAAGTACAAATTAAGTTGTACTTTCACAAGTTACCAAAACAGGAATTTCATAATTTATTATACTTTACTCTATCCATTATACAACAAATTACCAAAGTTTGCGCTGAAATTTTGAGACACATCTAAAAAATCTAATCATGTCAACAAGGTCAGATTGCGATGTATTGCAAAATTGTCCAAAGGGGAAAGACGAAGATATAAGGTCGTAAGTTCACAGTCACATGTGGCTGAGCACTGAGCGCCAAACAGGGACCACGCGCGGCGAGAGTGAATACCCAGTGATTCTTTTGTTCGCAGAGGACGGCCAAGGGTCACAATGACGACGCCTCACGTGATCCTGGTCAATCGATCGCGCGTATATTCTGCGCCGGCTTTTTGTTACAGAAAGTACACCGAGTGGATAATTAATCACCGCGATTGCGTGTGCGAGCCAGCGAAGATAGTTTATGACCTTCAAGTCAGTACGCGATTATCTCACTTTGATTCCATCACTCATTCGACCTGGCCTGATATATAAGCCTCACAGTAAAACAAATTATACACAAAAACTCACCTGTGAAAATTGATAGGGAACTTTATCTGGCGTAGCTGTCGGCTTTTCGAACACTGAAAAGAAAGTAACATTTACATGACGCCTTGCATGACATCATCGTTAAACAACGCATACTGCGGAGGGGGCTAGCCTGCAGCTCGAGGGTTATGACCTTATATGGCGTATAACGTCACGCTTCAGTGAGCAGTTGACGTCATTAACCGCGTTCCAGCAAACATACTGTTAGCGGTGTTTACCGTGGTGCATTACTCATGGTCAAACAAACAGAATGCGTATCGTTTTCGTATCCGATAAGACCATAGGCGGAAGAGAGCAGGCGATAAGAGTTGTGCATAAGTTGTAAATGTGTTGACTAATGATTTGTTTTTTTTATATAAAGGAGAAATGTGCTGTAATTCATAATGCAAATAAGGATCGTGAATGTATTAAATCCGTAGTGCGTGGTTATATTCAGTAAAATTATACACACGAATAACAGTAAAACAGTATCAGACAAAACATAACGCTGGTGATAACACATAATTGAAGCACACCAAAGTAATATTGTTTCCATTTGGACCAAAAACACAACACATATTAATGGCATGACAACATAGCATGTAAAATGTGATTATTCAATTTTAAATAATTATAAACGACTTAGACAACATTTACACTGATAGGCTGGGATCTCATTCTATAAATTCCCATTAGCGTAAAGCCAGAATAATTAGCAAAAATTTAATGACCGTGGGCAGCTACGGAAGGAAGAAGGCTGCGTAGGAAGAAATAGCGGTCTACTCACGTCGTGCGAAGTAGTTGCTCTTGCGAATGTAGACAGACATGTACGACATGACCTGCAGCTGTGATAGACGCTGTTTCGCCGCCTCCGACAGCGGCAACAGTTCCCGTAGCTTGACGATCTCAGCATTGATGAGATCTCGGCGTTGCTTCGAGGCTCCCTTCGTTGACCTGCAGGTGAGACAGACGCTGTTAGTTCCCATTGTTGCGTTCTTCCCGGACTTCTCCCTGTCGCCGGTCCAGGGTTCAGATCCGGGCTGACGGCAACACTCGATCCCCGGGAGATCGAGCCCCCGGTTGTCAAATAAACACTCTACAATACTCATGCTTGTCGGGCGGATTCAGGCGGCTCGAGTGGTCACAGTCCACGAGAGTGGCGCAATGCTATGTAGGCACTAAACCTACTGACACCAATAGGCGATACCTGCGCAGGTGTGACACAGGTGAAATGGCGATCGCGCACCTGAGCGTAAACTTTAATAATACCGCAGAACGCCGCTCGTGAATTCCACCTTTACTAACTCTGGTTGTAAGTAATTACCTATACATCGCCGTCCGACGTCCAATTAACCAATGCGAGTGTGGCTTCTTGTGAACACGGAGCTACACTTCGCTACTACACTTGCGTCCTTCTCTCCGTTTGTCCAGCAAGTTTCTGACAAACTATTCGCTGGGCGCCGCTATGCATGCCGGTATAGCAGAGCATGAGGTCATTTCGTTTTTGATTGGCTGGCGAGTGGTGATTATTTATAGCCGCGCGCACGTCACAAGAGACCCAAGGATGATTGAATGAATGAATGCAGATAAACAGCGCTTTTGAAACGCACGTAAATACAATTAAGGTGTGGAAGGTGTGGAGTTAAGGAATCGTACCAATATAATAACAATTTCATTCATTCAAGGTAACCGAACCGTAGACCGAACGCACTCTACAGTCTATACATGTTTGTGACGTATATTTTATGTACACGTGGGTACAGTCTAGTAAGCATTGTCTGAAGAGACAGAAGCTGACCCCTAGTAGTACTGAGAGTACGATACTGTGTGAAACAATCTAAGGTCTGTGATCTATACCTGCATGAAACTTTTCTGGATACAAAATAGCGATCTTTAGAAAGATAAAGACATTGTTCGTCTCAACAACAAAACACATAATTTAATGACATTCAAAAACAAGATGAATTCTACAGAGACACACATGGAACTGTAAAATAAATAATAACATGCAATATAAAATCAATAACATAATATATTTATATATTTTGCAACACAAAAGTCTGCCGTGGGACGGGACACTTCTACTACAAGGACGCAACTCTCACATCTACACAGGAGTGCTTAATTTATATAAACTTGACATTACGAGAACATGTAATCCGACGCATGTTGAAATGTTTGCTGGCGTAGAGGAGTGTGCGTCAAGCGACTTTGAGACCCGCCACTAAGTATGTATGTGCAATTTGTGTCGAATTTGTATTAAATTCAGCCTTAAATGAGGTCAACGATGAAACAGTTAAAAAAAACTTAATACGAACTTCAGTTCAACAGAAAATATCAAGAAGGGCCGTGGGAAAATGTTGAACATCAAGCTGAAAGATAAACCCCAATCGAATCGACATCTGTTGGAAATTTTTCGCCGCCGCGTCGGCGTAACTTCAGCTTATTGTAACCTTAACGCAGACACATTTCAAAGAGTCTAGGGGGTAGGGTCAAGTGGGTCCATTCAAAATACAAGCAAATCAACAGGCCACCAGAACACCCGAGTAGCAACCGTTAAAAGGGAAACGAGCGACATGCAGGCCAACGAGAAGATGAGATGATTGTCACGAAGAACGCAGTACTTTAGACACGAGAAGACATAGAAATGTGGAAAGGTCCAACAGAAGGCTACGTTCTGCAGTGGATGGGCAATGTCTAGATGATAGGTGAAAGCCCTAAAATAAACATTTGCTTAATTTACTGTCAACATCTGAATAAATAGTTGGGTGTAGGAAGGTACGGAACTTTGGGAGAATGAGTGCCGAGAGGAAAGTGATGCCATGTTTACGAATATATTGTGTTTCACTGTGTTTGTATTGAATATATGAACTTGAATCTTTTGTATTTTATGGTTATTGTTTTGATTTGGCAGAACCTTAGTTTAGTAACGTTAATAACATTATTGATGAAAATAAGAATCCATAGGAAATAACACATAAAACCAAGTAGTAATATATGACATCTGTTAGTCTTATTGGATATCAGAATATTTAATTTCATTTAGTTTATTTAATTGCATTGCTATTTATTTTTTTTATAATAGAAAGAAAACAATCCAGATTGATACCAAATAAGACATTGTGTGCGATATGCATGTATATGTGTAAGACTCTGTATGTATGTATGTATGTATGTACGTATGTACGTACGTACGTACGTACGTGCGTACGTATGTATGTATGTATGTATGTATGTATGTATGTATGTATGTATGTACGTACGTACGTACGTATGTATGTATGTATGTATGTATGTATGTATGCATGTATGTGTGTACGTGTGTTGTATTGTGTGTGTACGTGTGTATGTATGGATAGTATAGTAAACTGACTCCACCATAAACATTACCCCGGGTCAGTTTACTATTATAGTATTTTGACATCGCCTGTGGTATTTCGACCTTTATCTAGTTGCTAATGGATATACCCATAGTTACTACGCTTAAGTACTGACTTTACTTGAGTGAACTGTTTTTTATAAGACGAAAGCAGTTAACCTCTATTGTTTGTCACCAATCGCTTCTGAGAGGTAAATTTACCTCGACTACAGTATTGAAGCAGCACATTTTCAATGTGTCAACAGTCCAATAACGGAGGAGCCATGACCATAGTCAGTTCACATCCTTCTGATGCATATTTTCCTGGATAATTTAATTTTCCCGAGACTGCGGTAATTAATAATGTCCCTTTTCTGATCGTGATTTGACAGTTTTAGTCAATTATACGGGGTAAAATTATAGGGAGGATGCCACGTAATCACGGAGTGGTAAATATACTATTATGGTATTTTTATTCCTGGGTCTAAATACTACGGGATTCAAAATATTATCCTACATCGGTGTAGGACGTTTAAAACACCCACCCCATTTAAAGCACTCTACAGTGATTTAAAATTAAGTTAAAAAAACTCTAGAGCGTTTTGAAATTAAGAAACACTCTTCTCTTCATTACCATGTAAGAATATAAATCGATGACATTTCATAACATGTTTGTATGATATGATAAAAACTATCCAGATCTTTTCGAAAAAAATTCGTAATCAGCTTTGAAATTCGGCATTGATTGTTTTGAACTTAAGTAAAACTCGAGGGTTTTTCTGAACCTAGCTTAAACACTACCGTATTGTTTTCGATGGTGAGTGCTTTGAACTTAAAACACGGTTTTACTATTGCACTATTATAATTTTTATAGGTCTTCAGGGCAACGCGCGTATTTCGACCATGCGGGCGGTCGAACCAATGACACGGCAGAGTTGTTGACAGAGACGATGTGTCACCGTCGGTCGTTCTCGTTTCAGAAGTGGTTTAGTGAACCGCACGCGAAATCACGGGTATTCGTGCTATGTGGATTCATGAATGTTTACAATCAAGGTGTTTACAATTAGTGTTGTAAGTAATAGGTAGAGGTATCCATTGCGGATGTAGGCCAATTAATTCAAACAGCTGAATGGCGCCGGGTTAATCTTCAAACGATGGTCACATGGTTTATATTTCACTGACATTCCTCTACAATTAATTTCGAGAAAAAAAACCAATTGTGTCCCCTGGAATTTACTTTACAGTAAATGCATACAATGGTAATAAAGTGATCAAAATAATAAGGGAGACCTAGTATTGCAAATGGGTTTGAATAATTGCTCGTTCTAGTCTAAGTGTTGCGCACACAAAACATGTTTGTGTATTAGTCCACCACAGCACATTTCGGCTACCGATTCGACTGGGTTTGGAGTTCAACAAACAAAACAAAGCGCTTCGACTGTTGGAACGGGTCAATTATAACTCAGCCACGGGTCCATTGTAACAATGTTGTGCTACTGTGTCACATAATTATCTAATTAAACAGTCATTCTATTGAATATACAACATTTTAGTCCTCACGTAATGTTATACCCTGTTCATTGCTGAAAGGAAACAAACGAAAGTAGCAATATTTAAGCAAGCGATGTGTTTAACAGTTTTTGCCAAATGAGCCAATAACTGCAGTGCTGTCATGGTCGGAAACAAAACCGAGATTCTAAGATTGTATTACTGAAACCAAAAAGCTTCCCTCATTAAGCATTTTAATTAGACGCTTGAAAAGGTGTTTTTGCGAATAAAAATCGTTTGCATTCACTGATGATGACAGATCTCACATGACACAACGCATTGCTAATTGCTCGTGCACAGTGCAAGCAACGCTGCTGTCGGGTAATCTAGACGGCTTGGAGAACCAGTGTTACAACTTGACCCGTGTTACAATTGACTTCGGCCTCCCATACATCACTGTGCTATCAACCTAATCAAATGCTAAATGGTATAATGCTCTCAGTGGTCCCCTTGTGAAGGGGTGAAGTCGGTTATTTTCGGTTTTATTAATTGATCTTTTCAACTGAATTTTACCGCGGATTTTCTTACATCCCTTTTACCTAATGGTAAACGTCGCTTGCCCCCTGTTGTTGCGAAGGTCAAACTGTAATGTCCCCTTTTTTTTACAGAATCGCTATTTTAGAGCCTCTGTCTATCTCGTAGTTGGTAAATCTGCGTCAGCATCGATGTTCCACCAACATCACTTTGATTCTTACTATTCTTTCCGTTAAATTGAATTTTTTCCATATTTCTTCTTTAGGCTAATCATCATGCTCCCACCCGGCACACTCGTTCATTCGAACACAATCTCGATTTTATGGGAGTATTCAGCCAAACCGCAATTATTACACAAATACTCTCTCTCCCCCCCCCCCCCCCCTATCTCTCTCTCCCTCTCTCTCTCTCTGTATACATACATATATATATATATGTATATATATATATATATATATATATATATACATATATATACACATATATATATGTATATATACATATATATTACATATTAATCACTATCTATAACCAGGTACTCAGTTATACACATTAGTGAAGAGTAGCAACGTGGAGTTAAATAAATTGCCCAAAGTTCGTACCGGCAACAGGGGTATTCGAACCCGGATTTCTAGAATGATAGTCCAATGTTGTCATCACTAGGCCCTACTCTATCGCACCTGTAATTATACCCCTACTGGTTTATTTTATTTAGAATTATCCATGCAGAACGAAACATAGGTACATGACTGCAAAACTTAACAGAGACGCTATTACTAACGGAAACAATTATACACCGCCATTTTGTTGGCGTGTCAGCGTGTTCCTGTCACCATTGGTGTCATTCGTTTTGTCTGCCTCATTTGAAAAGACCCACTTAATATGTATTGCAGTATGTAGGACATTTGAATAACTAATTTCTTTACAACAAAATGTACTACAGTGTATAACGATGATTATATAGGCTATGTACGGTTTTTTGTTTGAAAAAAATGTGTATCATTAAGAACGGCTTTTTTCTTTTGAGACTGGAAAAGATTGCTATGTTGGAAAATAGTGGAAGGCAACAACAGCAAGTCGTAGGCTACAGGAGCTATACATCACACACACACACACACACACACACACACACACACACACACACACACACACACACACACACACACACACACACACACACACACACACACACACACACACACACACACACACACACACACACACACACACACACACACACACACACACACACACACACACACACACACACACACACACACACACACACACACACACACACACACACACACACACACACATATTACACTGTATATCAAAAATAGATAGGCGAGCGAAAAATGAACAACTCGGAACACGTCCAAAACGTGAAATTCTACGTTCGCTAGCATCCTCACGGCTCGTCTTATCTTTACGATATTGGTATAATTTGAAAGGATGCAGTTTTGTTATTCTAGCGTCATCTAGATTTCCTGGTAACCGTTCATAGAACATGGATAAACGGACATATAATCATGCCGGTTTCGGTGTTCTGTACGGTTCCGAAAGATGTTGGCGGCGGGTCCTCAGTACATTCATCTTCCGATTGCGGCGCTGTTTTCCTCATTTGCATAGGTTCAGACATGCGCACTTCACCATTTCTTCATGTCATGTTA
This sequence comes from Escarpia spicata, assembly GCA_963995525.1. Lineage (NCBI taxonomy): Eukaryota > Metazoa > Annelida > Polychaeta > Sabellida > Siboglinidae > Escarpia > Escarpia spicata. The sequence continues at coordinate 36,397,858 of OZ023211.1, read as the reverse complement.
TAAGTTCCACCCACTTTTAAACCGCGGCGAAACGGATGTGCTTTGATCGCAGCGAAACCGATATATGTCCACGTTGGCGTGACGTGACACTAACGTACGCCAACCAACCGGTAAAAATTCGTTGCATTGGTTGGTTGATATACGTGATTATGACGTCACGCCTACTTCGAGTACGTCATTTTAACAGCCGTTTGAAAGTGGGTCGAAGGCAATGCCATGAAATCAGATGTGGTATCTCAATCGGTAGATTGGTGAACGAACCAACATCGTTCGCAGTGTCTAAAATACCCTAACGGGCACGGTTGTAGGTCCGTTTTTTAAATTTTATTTTAGGAATGATTACCAGGAAACCATTTATATGTTTGAATAGCAGAAAGCGTAAACTTTCAAACCTTATCACGATTGTTGGAATCCGATGAACCGTCACGGTATTAGAAATCAAAAAGCGTTTTTTGGACGGGTTTCACAGTTGTTAATTTTTTCGCTCGCTTATCTATTTTTGATTATATGTACATGGGACAACGAAAGAACACAACTATATAAATAATGAATAAACACGTTTTAAACAGATTACTAAATTTATACACTATACTGTACATATTAAACCGAGTATTTCCCATGTTTCTCTTCTTATATGTGCAATTTATAAGTTGTCCTGACTATACCGTACGAATTTCTCAAAAAAATAACATTACATCGTGTGCTGAGAAAAGTTACAGTAAATGTTATTAACAACACTTCTGGAAGTTAAAGGGGCGCACTGGTTATACTGGCCACCATCGAGAACACTTGTTATTACCTATCGTCATCTCCACTCAAACAAGTCAGTCGAGTTCAGTTCTTAGTCAACAGTTTGGTGGGCTGATTATTCAGCACCCATATCAAGCTCTAGAGTGGCCGCTGAAGACTGCAGCGTCATGGGCCACTCACGTGCAGACACTTGTCGGCAGACGCCGTGATAAGCAACTCGGTCGAGCGGCACTTGCCTGACACCAGTGCAAGGGCCAACCCCGTTTGTGCTCGTCAGCGTTTCCCTTTTCTGTTGTTACGAAACGTTCGATGAGTGTGTGCCAAAACATTATTTTAATTAGATCCGTTTTTTTTTCGATTTTCTCCGGGTCTTTGTGATGATTTTATAATTGACCAGGCGAGCTTCATTCGTGGATACAACTTCCCACAACCGTCTCAGGTCAGGAGTGTCCGGGTATTAATTAGTCATCTGGAAACCATTTTAAAACATCGACGTTTGATATAAAGCTGCTCCCTCAACTCGTTTGTATATCGCGAATCTGGTTATTTTAGGTGCAGATGAATAATGTGTTAATAGTTTAAGTAATATGTGCAGTCTGTTTAGTAAAAAGCATACATTTTAGTCGTCAAAAATTATGTTAGTCGATACATCCGGTAGCTTGCGAAAACCAATTGCCTGGCTGATATTTAATGATATTCTGTTAAAGGTAGTTGCCAGTCGATCACGAGACATGACAGACGCATCACTTCTCCCATTGGCACTGCGCCGCAGACTTTCACAAATACATCCATGTGAACGACAAGTCAGTCTCTCTGGCTAGATTACGATTTTAGCAATCCTTTTAACTGATTCGGCTACATAAGCACTCTCACGAAAAATGCAAACTTGTAATACAAACAAACCAGTGTGAGGTCTAACCCGGACACATTTGAGCTAAAACGTTACTTTCCGACACAAGCCCTATAACTAATTTCGAAACGACGGGGTCGAAATTAATTGTAAAATTTGTCTGTTAATTTCACACAAAAATGCACAGACGAATATCACAGTGAATATTTGATAAGCTTGCGTTTTCGTGACATTAGTCTGAAATGCGAGGTTAAAAACATCAAACTAAGCCGAGGGAGAAGTTTTAATCAACACTGGAAAGAAGATATATAGGTATGTCGCTAAACGACCTCGGCTTCGTAAAGTGGCTTACATCGATGTTTTAGTTGCGATGACACCCGATAGCAAATGACCCATTTTTAGTGTATGGAAATGGAGATAGGCCGTTTCTCGGAACGAGTAATATAGTCTGCCCGAAAGCTACTTTGTCGCAAGGCTCAGTCTTACACGAACACGCGAATTTGGCTAGGTATTGTGTTGCTTATCATCGGGTATTTGGAATATTCAGCTTTCTTACTACCAATACTACATGCAGTACCATACCCTTCCAAAGAGGTTGTATGTAACTAAATATAAATCTGCATTTAAAAGTATGGTAAAGAGGATAGGCGTTTTAGATTAATCGAACAAGCATTAAAAAAAATAAAACATTCTTATTGTAATTCAGCAATTTAAAGCGACGATGCCCTGCAGGTAATGACGTCAGAGTAGCGTGAAATTAGCAACGTCGTTGACGAAACCGGACACAATGCAAACTGTACACTGTTGCGACAGGTGTTTTTGTCACAGTGGTGATGACTAAATGACGTCACAACAGGTGCGAGTGTTATGCATTGTAAGTACTGACACTGTGTATTTTACGATTCCTGTAAATGTTACCAACGCTAACAACAGCCACCGGAACGTCGCCACTTAGAGCGGAGAGTCACGAGAGATACTCACATAGCTTTCTGTACCTCCATCCAAACACCAGGCGCTTGACCGGCGCTGACAACTCGCACTGTCTATGCGATGACATCCGTCCGTTTAAGTAATCTTTCCCACGTTGCCTAGCAACGGTTATTGACACAGAAGATAACTGGGCAGCACACCGTTGTGCATCAACCAATCAATACCCGCTTTTGCGTGTGAGTGACGTAAATGTATACCTGCATAACTAGAAAATAAAGATATCATAATAATTATAGTCGTTGATCGAAAAAGGGAAGAAATATCCGTTTACAACTTTAGCGTGACTTAATTCCCGTCGTTTTGTGCGACACGCAGCTGTATCTGTTGTAGTGTAGGGACCTTTTATTGTTCGTTCAACAGCACATTAATTAATGGCCTAAACACATTATAAGTACCTCATTACTATTAGTAGATCACAATTCCAACCGATATCCTCATGATATCCGCAAATGAAACCAGGAAGAGACAACTTGAGCACAGTGAACCATTCAGTTCTCACAAGATATCTTAGTGCCCTTGACGGTCCACAAACTAATGGTTTGGGGCGGGCCGCAGGGTGAGAACAGACGATCGAAGTAGTTTCCTTTGCCGTACTTTGAATAAACCAACAGTTCATGAATGAATTTTACGAGTCAAACCACGTCACGTGTAACGCAATAAAAGCTACATAACATGGTTCAATTTTAGGCCCGTAAAGATGCGCCATGCATGCGATTCTGCACAATGTTCTGTTGTAACCTTTTGATACAACCGCCGACTTCCACGTGACGTTCTTTTCGTGACTTTCCACTTAAGAGGCTAAATCCCAAAAGGTGTTTTCAACATTTTTTTGAAATTGCAATTTATTTACGTTTTGTCTTCTTCATATATTGTTCCTTACCTTACCTTACCTATCCTCTTCGGGCCTTGTGGCCCATAAGGCTGCTGTGCGACTCCGCCACCTCGCCCTGTCAACGGCTATGTGTCTGGCTTTGCTCCATGTTGCCCAGCCCAGTTGCTTGTTCCTGCAAAGTAGCAATTGCCATGGTCTCGTACAAAACAACTAGAAAAGAAGCTGGACGGAAGATACAGCGGGATACACAGGAAGCGTCTAAATATCCACTGTAACATTAGGCTGACAAAGAACTAGTGGGATATTGAAAAACTTTCAAACAAGTCTATGCGATCGCCATAAAGAAGAACCAGTCAAGATTCATTTGTCAAAGCAAGAGAAACCGAGAGAAACATATTGGCAATATAGCGGATGCTGGCTGGTTTAACCAAGAAGCCCTCTAGTGGTCGGCGCCATTGTGAGGTTGCCACATTCAAGACAGCCCATTCAACGAACTTCCTGCCAATAATTACTGAAACAGGGCAACGGAAGAGACAACCTAATTTTAATGTGTTAACTACCAGGGGAACGACAAAGAGCTGGTGACGAATAACAGTCATGACAACCAACCGGTGACGTATGACAACCACCTGGTGACAAATGACAACAACCGAAAATGTTCATTAATTGTTCACATAATTTTATTAGAACATACTTCAAATATAAACACAACAGTCATATGGACACACGCGCAACTAATCTAGCAGAAACTACTCGGACGAACGGCATCGGCTTTGCATTGATGATGGAAATTGTTGACACTATCTGTCGATGGAAGAGAGAATTGCGTTGAAACCATCCACTAGAACTTCACGTTTGCTTTCTTCAGCAGTGGTCACGAGTTGCTAGTTCATAGAACTGCATAAACGTAAAACCTACCATTCTCGTCACCTTATCGGATACATATGTAAAACGGTTACATTTGTGCGAGGTATTGACTACATTTCGACTTTATACACAATCTGTTACAGATGATCTCAAAACGTATTGCCGATAATCTCAGAAAAGGTAAGAGATTATCCATAAATAAAAGTTCAGGGATGATCTAATAAAATGCCTTCTTGTTGGAAGGATGAGTCAGCAACTGGTTTGTTTAGCACGGGTGCATTTTATTCCACGCCGCACGCATCGTTCAATGATCTTGAGACGTTTGTAGTTGCAGAGTTTATCGTAAAATATGAATACAATTTGGCGAATATACAGTTGCCAAAGGTGCACAATGTTCTATGTAATTCAACGTGCTCAATTAAAATGGAGGATGTCAGAGGGTAAATAACTTTTTTGTCGTGCTGTATATTTTGAGACCACTCTTAATACTGAATATCAGTTTATTCTTAATTGGTATATTTCCCCAGTTCCAGTTTTATATTGTACATACATGTTCCCGCGACTCTCACATATTTATATACCCTTATATCTCACAGGCAACCAAGATTTAGCTGTCGTAAACTATGCAAATGACAATACCTATAGGAACATCACAGGTGGAAAGCAGAACTGATGTATTCTCTACCGCATTACTATGCACACGTTGTTTATACAAAACAAAACAGAATTTCAAAAAAAAATATTATTTGGTGTCTAACATAAATAATTTGGCATTATACTTCACACAAGTTCTGCCACAGAACGATAAAATCTTTACATTCTATGAGTTTATAATCTAATATTATAAAAAAAATGTGTTTCAGATCTAAAACAAACAAGAACATGTTTGTAGAACATTAATTGATAATTGCATCATTTGTGCTTCCCTCTGGTGTGTACAGAGCACATCAAAGTATTGCTGTTGAAAATAAGATATTTAACTGTTAGCTAGTAGGTTTAGAAATATACAAAAATAGCAATCTAGCACGTTTAATATACAGTCCTAAATACGATATGTTCAGTCCACTGAAATACACAGTATGGGAAAACAATCATCACCAAACGACATTTCACAATCCACATACAATGACAGTAAAAAACAACTTACTGACACTGGTTATGCTGAACTGCAATATTTAAGGAAGAACTATATCCCTGCTCAATCAAACTCATGTTAACAAGTCACGAACAAATATTACCATGACTTGGTAGATGAACAAACAATATTTACTCCACTGGATAAGTAGAATATGTAGTGATACGATGCAATTAAAAAACTACTTGCTGGCGCAGAATAAAAGGGTCACTGTTTTTAAGTCACAAGAGAATTACAGAATTTAGATCTTCCAAGATCACTTTGGACATATAACAACAATGTGATGTCAGCCATATCTCCACTGGCATAACAAGACCAATACTCATCATAGCACTTCAGTGATTGGGTAAGGTTGATTCTATCTTCAAATACAGCAGTAAATTCTAACATTTTGTGGAAAGAAAGTGTAACTGACAAAACACAAACAACTGTCTGAAAGAAGAGGAGAACACAGCAGGATCAAATAGTTGTCTGTTTCATTCACGTTACGATTTCAGTAACCTAACGCCACTTCACCGCACGTTATGCAATCCAGCACAAACTTAACAACGAAAGCAATAAATAGAGAAGCATCACTATATAAATAGATGGTGAGTAAAGAAGCCAATGACTAAGAATAAAGTGGCCTTCTTAACAGGGCACTTTGCCAACATCCCTGGGCAAATAGTAACTCCAGCAGTGCCAAGCATCAACTGCAAAAATAGAGACTTGTGGAAATCCCACACATGACCTTTGACACTGCCACAATGACGGACTATGGTGGCGGTTTTTACACGTCAGGTTTTAGCGGTGGACTAATTCAGCCAAATGAAACATGCCGCGTACTTTTACCTTTTCGTCAACATTCTTGTGCAATCATTAAAAAGGTCACACGGCTAATAAACAGTTATACGTTAGCTTTGTTAAGTTATATAATGTGACAAAGATTTGTTTATATCCCCAATACGGGGCTGGTTCACACATTGCCTAACCACTAAAGCTCTGGACTATTCCATTGCTCCTACTGATGTGTGACAAGTTTTTGTGACACACACAATTGGTGAATGCTGAAATGATTGTGTTGCGAATTAAAAATACAAATGACATACACCAGGCCTGTGTTTGGTGTGTTCTGGGGTTGTGTTTGAAGCTAGTGTTTGGTGTGTTCCGAGGTTGTGTTTGAAGCTACACAGTGTTTGGTGTGTTCTGGGGTTGTGTTTGAAGTTATACAGTGTTTGATGTTCTGGGGTTGTGTTTGAAGCTACACAGTGTTTGGTGTGTTCTGAGGTTGTGTTTGAAGCTACACAGTGTTTGGTGTGTTATGAGGTTGTGTTTGAAGCTACACAGTGTTTGGTGTGTTCTGAGGTTGTGTTTGAAGCTACACAGTGTTTGGTGTGTTCTGAGGTTGTGTTTGAAGCTACACAGTGTTTGGTGTGTTCTGAGGTTGTGTTTGAAGCTACACAGTGTTTGGTGTGTTTTTAGGTTGTGTTTGAAGCTACACAGTGTTTGGTGTGTTCTGAGATTGTGTTTGAAGCTACACAGTGTTTGCTATGTTCTGGGGTTGTGTTTGAAGGTACACAGTGTTTGGTGTGAGCTGAGACTAGGCCACATGAGATGTCTTGCTATGTCTGCTTGTCATCCAGACATGTTAAGAGGGCGACTAATGTTACTATTGGTCGTCATGGCAGCAAGTTCCCATCTGTAAACAAACAACAACAGTACATTATTTAGTGGTTACAACAGAGGATTTGTAGTTTGCAGGCGCCACATTGTGAACTAGTGAATGCATCTTCAAAATGCTGAATTTCAGTCTGGCTCAATATGTAGCACTTACATACTATACCATAACATCCTCCATTGTTACTTGTTTGCGTTGCTAGGATGTGATTAAATGTTTGTAAAAATAAATAACTTAACTTCCAATAATAAATCTTCATTTCATACAACAGTGTTATTTGTTTACTAGATCTTCCAAAACAACAATTAACCATTGTTACACACGAAAATCCCTGTCGCTATACAGACCATTTGATCTGTCACCTAGTAAATAGTTTTCAATAAACAGCACATATTTGGGAATCCCTTAATTGCTTCATTCTCAGCGTGAAAATTAAAATGCATACACGATATAAGAATATCTTAAGAATTGAAAACCAAAGCAACAGCTAGCAAAAGTTCAAATCTTTATCGTTGCTTTCAGTTCTGAAAATTTTCTCATTTACAAATTGAACTTTGATTGGGAGTTGAAGAGCCTTGAGATGAGCAGGTGATCTAACAAGTCTGGATAGACAGTTAAACTGATACAAGTCAAGAGCCCTTGAAGGCGTGGCTCCGAGTTCATAGGACAAAGTCTCCATGGCCTGCACTCACCCGCTCGCTCGCTCACTCACTCACTCACTTTATGACATAAAATCAGGACAACTATAATAATTACTAAACTTATTTTACACATAAAACAGGTAATTGACAACAAAATAAAATATGATTATTTTATTGATGATGTAATTTGCATCATCATAACTTAAAATATAATGCTTTAAAACTGTCACTAATTAACTAACTTCAAGTAAAATGGTGACTGCTTATTGTTTTATTTGTCAAAACATATGACCAATATCGATGCAAGAATAGATGGTAGTGAACTGTAGCTGGTAGTGAACTGTAGCTTGTAGTGAACTGTAGCTAGTAGTGAACTGTAGCTGGTAGTGAACTGTAGCTGATAGTTAACTGTAGCACGTAGTTAACTGTAGCTAGTAGTGAACTGTAGCTGATAGTTAAATGTAGCTAGTAGTGAACTGTAGCTGATAGTTAACTGTAGCTAGTAGTGAACTGTAGCTGACAGTTAACTGTAGCTAGTAGTGAACTGTAGCTGATAGTTAACTGTAGCTAGTAGTGAACTGTAGCTGATAGTTAACTGTAGCTAGTAGTGAACTGTAGCTGATAGTTAACTGTAGCTAGTAGTGAACTGTAGCGGATAGTTAACTGTAGCTAGTAGTGAACTGTAGCTGATAGATAACTGTAGCTAGTAGTGAACTGTAGCTGATTAGTTAACTGTAGCTAGTAGTGAACTGTAGCTGATAATTAACTGTAGCTAGTAGTGAACTGTAGCTGATAGTTAACTGTAGCTAGTAGTGAACTGTAGCTGATAGTTAACTGTAGCTAGTAGTGAACTGTAGCTGATAGTTAACTGTAGCTAGTAGTGAACTGTAGCTGATAGTTAACTGTGGCTAGTAGGGAACTGTAGCTGATAGTTAACTGTAGCTAGTAGTGAACTGTAGCTGATAGTTAACTGTGGCTAGTAGTGAACTGTAGCTGATAGTTAACTGTAGCTAGTAGTGAACTGTAGCTGATAGTTAACTGTAGCTAGTAGTGAACTGTAGCTGATAGTTAACTGTGGCTAGTAGGGAACTGTAGCTGATAGTTAACTGTAGCTAGTAGTGAACTGTAGCTGATAGTTAACTGTGGCTAGTAGTGAACTGTAGCTGATAGTTAACTGTAGCTAGTAGTGAACTGTAGCTGGTAGTGAACTGTAGCTGATAGTGAACTGCAGCTGGTAGTTAACTGTAACTGACAGTGAACTGTAGCTGACAGTGAACTGTAGCTGGCAGTGAACTGTAGCTGTCAGTGAACTGCAGCTGGCAGTGAACTGTAGTTGGCAGTGAACTGTAGCTGGCAATGAACTGTAGCTAGCAGTGAACTGTAGCTGACAGTGAACTGCAGCTGTATATGACATTGAACTGTAGCTAACAAGGTGTTGTTGCACTTGTTAATGAGGCAGTCTGACAGCTTGCATGAGTTGCCTTGCAGTAAGCACTGTACCTGATGTCTTTAGGTAGACAACTTCTGTCAAGGCCATGTTTCAGTACGACTAACATACATAGTGTACACAGACTGGGCGCTGCAACAAACAACATCCTGATCACCGGGGGACACTACCGAAGTTAAGTGATATTGGCACAATTCCTAATTTTGACATGGTGTCTCATTGTAACTAAAAAAATTAGTAAAATAATAAAATTGACTAAAGTTATTAAATGTTACCAGATAGCACCTGTTACTGACACATCTGTTGGAGATAATTCATATGTAATAAAAATGATAGGAATTCATGTGGCATGAAACAACTTAAATTAAAATGTTCTCGAGTGCTTCACATGAAGTTGCATAAATGATATATAGATTTAGTTTAAAATACAAAGCAAAAAGGTGAATAGTAATTTTTTTACTGAATTTAATTCAAACTTCGAGATTGTGCATGGCAGAACAAATATCGACTGTGAACTTACAAAGGTCAAGGACATATAGGTCCGAGTGGTCCATGAGGTCAAGTTCTGTGTCAGAGTGAGGCTGCGTACATGGACTGCAACAGACAAGTTTATTTAAGAATCGCATGAATCAACATACAGTAGACAGCCCTCTCGGCTATAGTTTGTTTTTCAGTTTTTAAAGATATAACCAAGATATAAAACCACCATATATTACATCGAGGGTCGGCAACCTGTGGCCTGCGGGCCAACTGTGGCTCGCGGCGCTGTTTCATGCGTCCCGCGGACTAGAAGCAAGATTATACACAATGCGGCCCGCGGAATGATAGCAGTAGGCGCACCGTCCATGGCTAAAGAACCTGCTGCATCATTCACTGCATCACCCCAAAAGAAAGCCTATGTGGCAAGTAAATGAAAAAGCCAAACGAAATGAGCGTCTTCGTGAAGATTGTGAACTACGCTCGTGCTCATGTTCTAAGCCAACGACAGTTTCAGCAATTTCGTGCCGATATAAATGCGTAATACCGAGACCGCTATACATCTGCAAAGTGTGTTGGCTGGGTTGAGATGTGTAGGCCAACGAGGTAAGACATGGAATTAGCTTGTTCACGGAAGAGAGGACTTGTGCACCTGAATCTGCTGAATGTTCAACTCTAGGAACGAGAACATCTCATCAATTAGATTTTCCAGTTCATCTCCACTTTCGAGATCTCGACGCTACAGTAGGAGACACAATTGCGGAATGCCAACAACATACACGTCTCGCCACCCCAAAAACAATACCCTGATAGTACAGACACATATGAACCTAGAATTATAAGATGGGAACTATAACATGGAGTTTGAGTCTTGCAGGAACAAGTTTGCAGCCATACATGGAGCACTTGGTAGTGCAGCAACAGCACCAGGCGTTACACTAGTCAAGACACCCATTGAGGCTTCCCCAAAACACCCAACAACACATGACTTGAGACTTTGAGGGGAACTCTTTTGCCTCAAGTGTACACCCCCAGCCTGCGGGCTTGAAACATGCGGCCCGCTGACCTAGTTCAAGTCACTTATATGGCCCTCCATTCCTAAAGGTTGCCGGCTCCTGTTTTACATGGTCCCCATCACGAATTAAAGCTTGTATTTACTTACTTACAGAAACCTGAAATTAATCGGTTACTAACCTGACCCCCCTCGAAGATCCTGACACTATGCAAGTCAACCTGACAGGGGTGATGATGGTGAAGAAAACAATGGTGACAATGATTATGGTGATTTATCATAATACAAAAATTATCTGACATATTTATTAGTATCTAGTTACCAGATCATCGTCTCAGTACACTGATTCCAAGGTTACACGTACCTTGTCCCGCCAAACAGAAAGACACGGTCCCCTATGACACAGCAACACTGCCTGCGCCGTGGACATGGTCCCTCATTCCCAACGGTCACCAGCGACCACTGGTTCCTCACTGCAAACACAAAGTAAAGTAAAGGTGAAATGAGGTCTTATATAATGCAGTATCCAGTCCTCAGGACTGCTCAATGCACCTTACACTTCACTCTCTAGCAGAACTGTTCAATCTAGCACCATCTCAACTTCTCTTGGAAACATTCAGCCACGCATTAATGCATTAAAATTATTCATACACAAATATCTACCACTGTCTATAGCCAGGTACTCATCCATAGGCCGAGTGAACTACAGCAACGTAGAGTGAATGGCCCAAGGTTTGGCACCGCTGCACAGGATTCGAACCCAGGTTCTCTCGACTGAGAGTCTGATGCTGTAGGCTTTGTGTCAGAGCAAACATACGTTAAGGGTTTTGTAAATACAAAAATACAATAATAAACACATTACAAATCTGACCCCATCCCCTCAAAAAGGAAATTGGAATATATGCAGTGCAGTAACTGGAAAGCAGAGTATTGCACAATTTATACCGAGGAAATAAAAACTTAACATACCATTCCAGTTTTATATCATATGATCATACTCCAAATGGACCCTTGACCCAACCATGTCATGTTTTGGTTACTGGTTTAAACAAATATTTACAAAGCCCCTAAAGATGGTCTATACAAAAACAATGGACTGGATAAATGTCACAAACAAGACAGCTCACTCCTGCAAGAGAACATGGTAACAAAAAGTAAAGGGATATTGTCTGTGAATGTTCCTTGACTCAGCCAGGGTGGTAGTTAGTAACAGGCAGTTTTTATAGTCTTAAATGTGGGAACATTGCGACTGCATTGAGCATCAAAGAGCTTTGTGATTAAACCAACTGGCAGACCCACCGAATCCTCATCTCTAGAAACAGTAAATGAGAAAGTAGGGGGGTGGTCACATGTCTCGGTGACCGGTGGCGTAATGGCCCCACTTATAGGTTTAGGCTAAATCTTGATATAGTGTAACTCTTCAGCAGGTAGTTGGGATTATAGTTAGTGTGAATGAATGGTGTGCTTGGTTAGTACGGTACAGTGCATAAGGTCGACTGTGATTATAGTAGTAATGCTGTTGTTTTATATATCTATAACAATACTGCTAATGTTGTATATGCCGAAATGTGGGCTCTGTCATCCAGAGGTACAGGAGACTAGTATGGGCTCAGTCACAGGCCTGGCCTTGGGATGTAGAGCCCACATTTCTCTCTCTTTAACTTAATCTCTTTAATAAACGTCATTCATTTGGCCTTATTTCGTCACTATTCATGACTTGCGTTGTGCTTGCATAAATGAATATATGCAACAGTTGCAAAAGTGACTGTTTGCATTTTAATGCACAGGTGAACAATTATAATTTGGCATATCTTTTAACAGTGATGACATTTTAAACTGTCTCAGCAATAAATGTTTTGCTCATCTCTTCTTAGAAAGATTTCATGACTATCTACAAATTGGTTATTGTGAAATCATGGAAAGGCTACATCTAAACCATAAAGTAAGGCAACAGTATTTTCAGTCAATTCTTTCGATGCTTTATACAATTCTTAAACAACCAAACTTATTAACGATGGACTAAATTAATTGCGGGAACCATTTTGTAAAAAATCATTAACAAAAATCAATTCAAATTGACGGATGTATCACTTGGTCATGAGCAGTTGTTTGAGGCAACCTGTTACATCACCGTGCAACATTACAACTACAATATTCCAGTACACTCGTTTAAAAGAAGAATGTTTGGGGTAATTTTCTTACATAGTAATAATATATGGTAACTTATACTGCACCTAAATTCTTGAAAACCAAGCTCAGACCTGTGCATCAAGACAAAAAGGTTCATCAATTCCAAAATCGATAACCAGTATTCAAGTTGTCCACAGATATAGTGCAGGAGAACTTTTATAGGAGGAAAAACTATGGTATATAAGATATTGTTCAGCAGCTCACTTTACGCCTGACTAAGACCTGTTCCAACTGGCTGAGTGTACCACCCATCTTGTCGTTCCAGCCCACCATATCAGAATCTAGATACATGGACTGTGGTTTTAATCTACACAAATTATTAACAGCACTTGGTATTACGCAATTATTTGTGTTTATTTTCAAATTCACTCTCATGGACCCTTGCGGGGTGGGGGCAATATAACCTTTTGCCCTACGACACTGACGACACTCCAGAACAACAAGGTGACAATATTAGTGAAACCAATACTCTATCATTTATTATTGAAACCATCCGATACTCTCCCAGGGTGACAAAGGCAATCATGAGGTCATTATATGTCCACATTGTCTGCAGGCGACTGGCCATTCATGCGTACAAGATGCGACATATACACACTCGCGACCAGTGTCGGTAACTTGTCTGTCCTCCAGTGGTGGTGACACTGCATGATATTGCTTCCTCACCTGAGCAGCTCACGGGAGAAGAATCAATAAGACACGGGTTATTTGACGAGGTTCGACGTCCTAG